>CM053783.1:66321872-66589372 GCA_028749045.1 Cupressus sempervirens
AAGTTGCAGGATTTGTGTGGCATTCTTTGTAGACCAAAAAGTTTTTAGGTATTTTTTTAACAAAGAAGAGGGTAATGGTTTATTTTTCTATATTCCTATTTGTGATTTAATTTTATTTGCAAAATTTTATTAGAGGTAGAAGAAGGTTTATATATTGCTCTTCATTCATTTATATCAGTATTTGACTAGATCTTTTAATGGAAAAAGAAAACATATTTGGATACTGGATGTTTTCAGGAGAATAGAAGTATATCTTGCATTATGTTTTCAAAAAGAAGTTGAAACTAGTGATTCATTATTTGTGTTGTAATAGAGATGATCCTTTGATTTTGTATCTCATTTTTTTAGTTTGGAAGTTTTTGGTTATTGTATTCATGAATTTTCTACTTCAGGTGTAAGTGATCGGTGTTTCTAAAATAGTATGTTGGTGCTTCCTAGAGTTGTACCTCTAAAAGATTTTCCCAAGAGGCCAATAAAGTTTTAGATTCAAAGTAATTTTTTATCCTAGTGGATTTTCCATATTAAAATATCATGTCACTTTGTTATGCGTTACCTACCTTGTTCATGTGTTAAATTTTATAACTTCTGATTGTTTCAAGTTTTGAAAAGTATTTTAAACCACTATTTCAATGTCCCCCCCCTCTCAGTGGTGTTTGTATTCCAACATACTTTACTTTTCATTTTTTCAAAATGAAATTCTTCTTATTTTAAGAATCATAGATGGAATGAGAAGCATAACAAAAATTAATACATTTTCCCTTCTAATAGCTTTTTTCGTTTAATGGTTCTTTCCCTTTATTAATTATAAGGCAAGAATATAATAATAGTGTGAAGTGAAAGTGTGTGTATAATAGAAAGAATCTAATCAGATGTCTAAAAAGAAAAGTTTCTTGTGTGAAACTTAGTTTGATTTGTGTTGGTTTTAATATTGGTTAGAGAGATATGGTTTTTTTTGTTTAACAACATTTTAAATTAATTGCAACAATATGACTATATGCATGTTTGAGCTCTATGAAGTATTATTATAATGCTTTAGCAAGTTTTGATGGAAAACATAAATATTGTTTTATTGGTGTGTTTTTACAAGAAAATAAATAACTCAAAATAAATATATCTATTTTTAATTCTCCTATAATTATTGAATCTATATTTTAAAAGATCTAGAGCAATGACCCCACTAGCTCTACTTCTGGCAAAATAATAAACAGAAAAATAATTAAATAATCTAATCTATTGATATTCAAATGATATTATAATTGATTTTCCACACCTATAAATTGAAGATGTCAAGTGTGAAAGATTGATAATAATGACATTGTTCCATGTTTTGTTATTCTCCCCTTCTCGCTTACCATTAGATTATTCTTTATGATGAAAAGTAACAAGACAATTGGATAATAAAGAAAATAAAATAGAAATGTGGTTGTTAATGTTTGAGGTATGAAAAATATATAGAGATAATCTATTTAAGTGATCCTCAAGGTTATGGTGATTATGTTGAACACAAAAGCAATATAAAACTTGCGTACAAAAATTTTGTTGCGTACAAACATTCAAGAACTAAAAAACACAAAGCCATGAAAATGGAATGTTTCACTTATTTTACCCAAAACTCATTCACTGTGGTAGATGGAGATGTTGGAATTAAAAAGTGGGAAGATTTACTTCTAAGGGGGGGGGGGGGGGGGGGGGTGTGTGAATCAAAAGTAACTAACTTTAACCTTTTTAAATTCTTTTACATGCATCCAATTTATCTAATGAACTTGAAAGTAAAGACATGCATGAAAATAGACAATATACAAATTTGGTAACCAAGAAACCCTCCAAAATGAGAAGGTAAAACTGGGGTGGGGATGACACCCACAAAATATCACTACAACAAAGTTTAACTGTTCAAGGTTACAATGTTTAACCACTTCTAATGATTTGCCCTGTGAAAGGTCTGTCTTGTTAAAAACTTTACACTCTGTCAAAAGTGACCTGGTTAAAGGATTTCACTACCTTGCTAAAAGTATGCTTGGTTAAAGGAATTTTGTACTTAGAATTCCACCCTATTAAAGGATTTACAAATGGCTACTAGGCCAACCTAAGTCCATAGGATTTCAATAACTAATACAATTGCTAGATAGTATTGGAAAAATTTGACCTGATAGCTTTGCAATCTTCAATTTCTGATTTCAGATCCTTGTTCTACTCTTGCTAATTTGATCCTTGCTTGATCTAATATGTTACTCTACATGGTTCTAATACTCTATTCTTTAATAACTAGATTCTACAATGCTGCTTTATTCTTTAATAATTGGATTCTGCAATGTTGCTCTGTTCTTTACCAAGTCTCTTACCCTTCTATACTTCACTATATTTCACTCATACATATCCTCTCCTACACATCCTCTCTCTCTTTCACAATAGGGGTTCATCCTCCTTTTAAATTTTTTGAAGACTTAGGGTTAGGCATGAATCTATGATCAATATTAAATCATCACTTCTCACTCATTTCTTGTTCTTTTCTAATTGGTTGCATGCTAATTACATAGGTAATGTAAAAGATTAATTCTTATCTCCAAGATCCTTCGAGATTCATCCCATGTTGGCTCCAAAAACAATTAACATCTAAGTTTTGGAAGGTACAAACTCATAAGCTGATTTCTATGTTACTCAACACATACTAGTTTCTGATGCTCGACACATGGAAAAACTAGCTCACTCAACTCCTATAGCAATTGTTTCACTTGGAATCTATAGTGACTCAACACTTATACTTTTCTTGACATTTAAACTTTACTCAACACTTGAAGATTGCTTGACACTAGAAGTTCACTCGGTACTTGTTGAATTCTCTAGTTCAACATACACTGTAGCACAGCTTTTGTATTATACTCAGCATTGTCTTGAGAATTGGTTAAGTGTATTGACACTCAAATGTCAAAACCATTCTGAGATGAAAAATCTCCCCCTTTGACATGAGTTGAAAAAACACTAAACTAGACATTATAAATTTGATCTTTATGAGTATACTACACATTCTGTTTGGCATATGTACAAGACTTCAAAAACTTATTCAAAATTTTGTATACCTAAAAATCTTGTAACTCCCCTTGAGTTGATGTTCCATTACCATTCTTGTAACCAAAATTCTTGTGCTGAATATGTCTCATGTTGATATATTAGATACTTTTTGCCTTATTTTCCTTCATCTATATCTATATACCCTATTTTTGAATATGTACTCTATATCTATTCCTTCACATTTTCTTGCAGTTTTACATCCTTATTACTTCCTCAAATATGAATTTGAATATCTCCCCCTTTGGATATTCTTTATTTCTTCCATCATTTCTACCCTCAAATGGGTCTTCTTGCCCTTCCTTTATAGTTTTCAATCCATATATTAGTTTCCACATCTGTGTGGACTTTTAGACAACATCTTCAATTTGATTTTGCAAAATATTAAAGGCTTTGTATTTGCGTGCAAATTTGCTCTCATGCTTCTTACTAGCCTTTGTTATTTGACCTTTAGTAAGGTTTGGCATTACATGAGCTAATGTAGACTCTCTTATTTCTTTTTCCATTTTGAGATAGTAATGCCATTTATTCTCAATTAATGAGCTGAGCTCCTTAGGCATTGAATTGTCTAGTTCAAGTGGGGTTGTCTTGAACTTAGCCATCATAGTGTAGATGGACTCTTCCACTATGTTTTGTTGTTCTTTTGAAAAATTATTGAAGTCTATGGTCTTCAGGCCAAATAAATCTACATTATCTCTAATATTATTGCAAATAGTTTCTAATTTAGATGTGGTTGAGAATCTTATTAATCTAAATTGTTCTTCATGATACTCTGTTCTTTCCTTGTCTAATTCTAGAGGTGCAACATATTTCCTCCTCTTTTTTTGTTCTACAGGTCTTGCTTGTTCTATTGCCTTTTTTTTTTCCCTACTCCTTTTCCCCTTGTGTTGTAGCCCTTGTGTCAGCTCTTGTGGTTGGCTTGGCTGGAATTTGCTTTGTAGGTTTCTTCTTCTTCCCTTTGGGTTGGGCAACTGGCTACTTCTGAGCTTTCCTTTTCAGTGGCTTAGCCTTTGGAGCTTCTTGCTCAATACCTTCCTCTTCATCTATATCTTCTCCCATACCTTGGTTTAGGGCAAGTGGCCCTTGATCTTGCTCTTCTTCATCACCCTCGACATCTTCACCTTCTTCCTTTGCTTCTTATAGTTCCTTCCCCAAATTTGGCTTTCAGCTTCTTTACAAGCTTGTCTTTCTTCTTGAAAATGGAGGTAGTCTTCAACTCCATATCCACTTTTGATCTCACCACATCATAAGTTCCAAAATGTGGTGCATCCTTGTCAATTTCCTCTACTAATAAACTAGTTATTACTATTGATGCTTCATCTATATTTATCTCATACCCAAGAAGTCTCAACCATCTCACTCTTGGTATGGCCACTTGTATGTATGTGTAATCAATATCTACAAGAAAAAAACTTCATTTACATGTTTCTCCACTAAAGAAACTAGAATTCTACGCCGTTGCTTCATTGATTTCTTAAAATCCTCAAAATAACTAGTCATCAAGATCTCAAAATTAGCTCCCATTTGTTCTATGTACTCATTGACCTGAGATATGATTGACCTATCATTCTTCCATGCCACTTTACCACAAGAAGGGAATTTATTTTGTACATAAAAGAAAATACATATCAAAATTGCACCAAATTTACATTGTGCTACTTTTGTTCTCCTGATTGCTACTAGATTTTCATTTATCTATTGTATTTGTAGCTTTGCAAGATCATATGTATGATCCTTGTTTACCAGTATCTATCCTACATCCACTGCAATACAAGGCACACTATTGAGTCTGGTGGACTAATAGAATTTGTGTGCAATGATCCTTACTACAAAGTCAACTAGAGGGTCTCAGATACTGTCAATTTTCATCCCTCTCTTATTCCATTTTGCACCTATGTTCTTCTCAATTGCCTCCTTAGAATCACTTCTAAGGGTCTTTGGCCAATTTAGGGTTGGGTATCCTATTACTCTATGTACAATCCTCTTTGTGATATTTATGGGGCCATCCTCCAACCATAAACTACCATCATGCATTCGGCTCAACACTAGCCTAATCCATTTTCTCTTGAATATGACAGGGAATTCTAGGGCATGTGTTAAAACCTTCCTCTCAAAAATTTTGTACTCTTCTTTCAACACTCCATATTTGCACAATTTCTCATATGCCTCCCTCATTTCCATGTCACCTATAGCTCCAATTTTGTAGTTATAACATTTCCTTACATCTTGAACCATTACAACCTTTGGGGGTATGATGGAAAGGGCTCTTGCTGGGTCATTCTTATATGCAACCTCTAGAATTGGACAAAAATAGGGTTGTCTAACCTCTTTGGACACTAATTGAAATTTAAATTTTTCCTTCTCCTGAGTTTTTCTTGAGCTAGATGCCATTTTACACAAACTAGGGTTTCAACACAAAGAAAACACAAGGCTGCATAGCTCGACATAGTCGTAAATACCTTAAAATTGATGGAATCATGCTAGAATGTTGTTGAAATCTTCTTATATGTTGGATTATTTGCTTCTACTCTCTTTCTTGTCTTTTCTCTATGTTTGTAATGAAGAAAAATAAATGAAAATATGATAATATAACCTATTTTCATCGCATTTAATGCTTAGTACATTTACAACTATCCACTCATCTTCTAAAGGATTCTACATTACTTAGCTTCTATTGCCTTTTCACCTCTCAGCTTCCACTAGAGTATTACTTACTTGGCTTCAACTAGATTTTCCTCTTTACTCGGCTTCTACTGATCATTTGGCTCCTATAGTCTTGACAATCAACTCGGCTTGTACTAGATTTTTACTCGACATCTGAGGACAACTCGACAACACTTGAATTTTTTAAAATTTTTTAAAACTTTGTATCTTTGTTCATGCTGATCTATTCTTTTTCAATACTTTCTTTTGTAGGAACTAATGCATGATGAAACTTCGTAAATTAGTCCCTTATTTCTTCTCTTGCTTAGTTTGATGAAGTGTGACCACTTGACCTATTAGGTGAAGTGATCCCTTCATTTCATGTGCTACTCCCATCTTTCTTTTTCCATGTCTTGTTCATTTCTCCTCTAATGTGTTCAACATCTACCTTCTCTTTACCTTTGTCATTCTTTGAGTTGGGTGCCTTTGACATTGTTGGGTAATTCCTATTGATATGACTAGTCTTCAAGTAACTAAAACATGTGGTTTGGCTCAACCATCTACTGTAGTTCCCTCGAAAATGTGTCCTTATGCAATTTTCAGGTATGTGTCCATATTCCTAACAGTAATGATAGCTATACTTGGTGTTGTAGTCCCAATTGTGGTGATGACCATGGCTACCTTCCTAATTTGATGTCTAAATAGGCTTTAATCTACACTCAAAAGATATATCTCCATACTTCTTACAATTATAGCAATGACCTTCAAATTTAGGTGTTCTGATAGTCCTAGTCCTACAGTCATGTGCTTGATGTCCTTTCTTTTTTCGCTTATGAAAATAACTTTCTTTCTTAGGCTTATCATGTTGATGGGTATTTTTTGGGTGTTCATTTTGCATGAGGTCAATGGTAGGAATCCATAGTGTAATTCCTCTCTTGAAAAGAAATCTTTTTAAGGATCCACTCCAAGGTTCAATGTTTGTCTTGAGACGTACCAAAATCTGCTCAGTAGAAGATAAATGTGAGTGTTCACAAAGAGGCCTTTGCTGGTTCTAAAAACTCTTTTATCTTGGAATTGAAGTAAAATCTGTTGGTTGTCTCAAAATATCACACCAAAAGAACAATATTTTGTATTTTTCATTTTTTCAATGTATGCAATTCTAACAATGCAGCTAGTATGAGGTCCTATTCTAACAGGGGGTTAGCAAAGCAAATAACAAAATAGAAAGAAAAATAACATGAAAATTTAAATAACATGAAATTAAAATTCCTAAATGGACATAAGCTACAGAACACAACACACTGTGAGTTAAACCTTCGAAGAAATTGGTAGGAAACTAATGAAAAAAGGAGCAATGCTTCCTAGAATCTACTGATGCAATTATCGGTGAGAATCTTTAACAAATCGAATGATGTTTCACTCTTCATCAAATTGCAAGGCCACGAAAAGTGCGCTCATGTAGGACCAAAAGCTATGTAGACACAATAGGGTGATTTCTTCTCAAGCTGGTTACGTCAACAAAATTCATATATCTGTAGCAAACACTAGAACTAAAAGATCGCACATCCAGAAACAACACAATAAACTTTTGGCTCAATCATAATCTCATGAATAAAATCCACAAAACAATGACACATTTAGGCAAGAATAACTACACTCCGAATGCTAGCACCAAAAGCATAATTTTATTGCATAATAACGGTGACCCTTGTTACATTTTACAATGGGGTATTTATAAGAAATTGTCTCCTCAATTTGTGTTGAGAGTGAGAGATATCTTGATGCAATAAAATGCTTTTAAAACATTTAAACAAACTAAATATATACCAACTGACAATCTAACTAGTGCTTAGAGGAACTCCATCCATATTTTATTCATTAATTGGATGTGTGAGTCTTTACATGTCAAAAATAATAAAAGCATGAGAGAGAAAGTAGGAGGAAGCCATCAGTCAAGGTGGAAGTGCATGGAGTCACCAAAAATAGAAGCTGCTCCTTCACTAGACGTGTGTTGGAGTTAACTTGTCCTCATAATGCACTCTTGATGCATGAAAAGTGTTATTTTTGGAACTAGTAGTCAACTATTGGTGCACCTCTAAATTGCAGAGCTACGAAGCTCAAAAAAGAAAAGCTACAGACCTACAGACTTGAGGACCTCAGAAGCTCAATTTGCCAAAAAATCAAAGTTCTCAATTTTGAAAATGGTTTTTGGGTTTTTCTCAAATGGGGTTTTAGGTCATTTTTTGAATACATTCTTTGCCCATTTTTGATGATTTATACCCTCTTTATAGCCAATCACTTTCATAAACTTGAATTGCTTCTGCTTCTTCGATCTAAATTCCTAAGGTGCCTGTGTTGAATCTTACCATTAATAGCCACATAAGATGAGGAACCTATTTCGCTTCATGTGTCCAACGTTTGTATCTTCAACCTTTGTCTTCTCTCCAACCACCCTATCCTTCCCGACAAGAAAACAAGTGATCTAGATGATCAAATGTTTGAAACTTTTTCATATTTTTTTGCAAATTTTTCTAGGTGTTTTAAAATGGTTTTTTCAAAGGTCTTCTGCTCAAAATTTCAAGTTGAAACTTTCATTGGTCCCAAAAATTGGGCAGCCAAAGGCTCACTATTTTAAGAACTAAATTAGATCTTCAGTTCTTCTTTCCAACGGTGTAAATGGTTCTGAATTTCGAGCTCTAAGTCAAAAGTTATGACACCAACAAGTTAAGGATACCTTTTTTACCTACACAAATAAGCAAATATTAGTCCATAGAGTTGAAAATGCTTAATTAAGACAAACACCTCTGAAAGAAAAATTTTGGACCTTTTATTCTATTTATTTGGGTGCGTACACTAGGGGGCATGCGCGACGCCTTTCATGAGGAGCGCAGCATAGTGTGCCTCCACGAGGGGGGTGCATGGAGTGTGTGGTGTGTAGTGCATGGCGTGCCTCCATGAGGGTCACACGTGGCATGCGGTGCCTCCACGAGGGGCGCGTGATGCCTCCATGGAGGGCTCATACGCAAAGTGCCTCCATTGGTGGTGCGCGGTGCCTCCATAGAGGGTGTGCATGCGGTGCGCCTCCATTGGTGGCGCAAATTTTTTTAATTTAATTTTCTCTTTGTAAATGTTTTGATTTTTCAAATTTTTTTTTAGTTTTTTTGACTCTAAAATTCTAACTTCTAACTAAATTTTCTTCTCCCGACTCCTGAACTATGAGTCCGAAAGTCGAAAAAAGTAGAGGGTTCACAGTCCTAGTAAGGAATGGGGTGTGTGTTGTGAACACCACAATAGTATTCTTACTCTTGCATACATTAGAGTTATGTACCTTTTTATCATAGAAATGAAAAATAGGTTTAGTGTTCTTACCTTTGTTACTCCTTTCTTCTATAGTTTTGGAAGACTCTCCTTGTTCAATGTTGGTGTAACCAAGTTCTCAAGTATCATTGCTAGCCCGTGGTGATTTTAGTAGCAGATCAAAGTACTTGATGGCCTCATTAGGTTTGTTGAAGCTTTCTTTCTCCTTCTCTCTTTTTATATCATTTTGTAATTGTTCATTTTGCATCTTCAATGTAGAGATTTCAATGTCCTTGACATTTAGTTCATGATGTGCATTCATCATCTAACTCAGACTGTCCAACTACATGTTTGAGATTCTTGCAAGCTCAATTGACATCTCTTCTAGTATGTTGGCAAGGTTTCTCTTGTCTTCTTCTAGCATAGCCTTGTCTTCAATGGCTATTTTCTTCTATTTAGTTACCTCACAAAGCATCATGGCTTGCTATTCTTGTTCAAGCTTGAGTATTCTAATTTCTTCTACTTGGGCTCTATTCTTCTCCATTAGGTCTACTATTGTTACATAAAACTCTTTGGAATCTCCATTTGAAAACAAATTTGACTTGTTAATCTCCTTGTATTGTGTGTTATTCTGAGCTATGGAAATCTCTTTTCTTCCTTTCAAGGATTTCTGTAGTTCTCCTCTAGCTTCTTCCAAAGCATGTAAAGCAAGTTGTATGTCAATTGCCTGATTCTCTATGATCGTCCCAAGTTTGTAAACTTCCATTTCTAGATCTTTTCTCCAAGATGTAAGGCTCCTTCTTGTGAGAACCTGACTTTGATACCAATTGTTGGAATTAGCAAGTCTGAAGATTTACTTCTGAGGGGGGGTGGGTGAATTAGAAGTAACTAAATTTAACCTTTTCAAATTCTTTTAAGTAAAACCATTCACATGCATCAATTTATCTAATTAACTTGAAAGTAAAGACATGCATGAAAATAGACAACACACAAATTTGGTAACCTAGCAACCCTCCAAAATGAGAAGGTAAAATTGGGGTGGGGATGACACCCAAAAAATATCACTATAACAAAGTGTAACTATTCAAGGTTACTATGTTTAACCACTTCCAATGGTCTATCCTGTGAAAGGCCTATCCTATTAAAGACTTTACACTCTATCAAAAGTGACTTGGTTAAAGGATTTCACTACCCTAATAAAAGTAGGTTTGGTTAAAGGAATTATGTACATTCACTTCGAATGTCACCCTATTAAAGGATTTATAGATGGCTGCTAGGCCAACCTAAGTCCATAGGATTTCCATAACTAATACAATTGCTAGAGAGTATTAGAAAACTTTGACCTAATAGCTTTGCAATCTTCAATTGTCGATTTTAGATCCTTGTTCTACTCTTGCTGATCTGATCCTTGCTTGATCTGATATGTGACTCTACGTGGTTCTGATACTCTGTTGTTCAATAACTAGATGCAATGCTACTCTATTCTTCACTAAGTCTTTTACCCTTCTATACTTTGTTATATTTCACCCATACATATCCTATCCTACACATCCTCTCTCTTTCATAATAGGGCTTCATCCTTCTTTTAAAGATTTTGAAGACTTAGGGTTATTTATGAATCTATGATCAATATTAAATCATCATTTCCCACTCATTTCTTACACTTTTCTAATTGGTTACATATCTTCTGCATTTTTCTTATTGGCTGCATGCTGATTACATAGGTAATGTAAAAGATTCATTCTTATCCCAAGATCCTTTGAGATTCATCCCATGTCAGCTCCAAAAATAGTTTACATATGAGTCTATGAAAGCACAAACTCATATGCTAATTTATGTGTTACTCGACATGTACTAGTTTCTAATGCTTAGCACATATAGAAAAACTAACTCACTCAAATTCTATAGAAATTTTTTCACTTGACATCTATAGTGACTTGGCACCTATACTTTTCTTGGCATACACTGGAGCTTGGCTTCTATATTATACTTAGCATTGTCTTGAGAATTGTTTAAGTGTGTTGACACTCAAATGTCAAAACCATTCTGAGACCAACAGGAAATTTATTGGAGATTAATTTAGAATGGATAAATGTAATTAGGAGGTGAAATGTTAAGAATCAACAAAGAAACATTGGATTCAAAATAAATAAATAAGCATAGTGATAAGGGGAAAAGTTCTTGAAGATTAACTAGACACTTCCATTATAGTGAAATTAGTTTGGGGATGGAGTTCAAATATTCACATCACATAAGCTCATATGTTGGCCACCAAACCATTTTGTCATTTTCTAAATTCAATCATTTTGGCCAACTTTATCATCATTCAAACCTATTTTGAGAACTCCAAAACCTTTCTTGAGACCTTTTTTTACCTTTTTCAGTCCTTTCAAAAAAAATGTAAAATGAATCAAACCAAAAAATTTCAAAATAAATTCAAAACTATTTCAATATCACCAAAATCACTTGTAATTAATCTTGAATTACTTTAATCTTTTTAAAAAACTCTAATTAGTTTAGAAAACATGTCAAATCAAACTTTGACCACTTTTGATCATCTTTGACATTGTCGAGTCCCTTAGTGTTTAACTAAACTTTACCAAAATTCAATAAAACCTCATCAAATGAACCTAATAAATCATCTGCATCATCTATGAGTCTACATCAATTGATCACTTGAGTCTAATCATCTGCATCATAAATAGTTTACATATGAGTCTATGAGTCATCATCAATTGATCACTTGGCTTTGTTGAATCCCTTAGTGTCATGTCAACCTAATCCATCATCAACCATCATCAATATGATCATTGATCTTATCAATTCCCTCGATGTCTAATCAAGTTCTCATCCAAATTGATTTAATAGTATTGTTGATACTACTCTTTTTAGAAATAGGAATTACTAAGAGGGTGGGGGGGGGGGGGGGGGGGTGTGAATCAGTAATCTACAAACTTTAGTCACCAAATAGATATTATTACTTACTTTAAACCATGTATAACAAAACAATAAAGTAATGCTAAACACTAACATTAACAATGCACAAAGATAACCATATTTTGTTAACTAGGGAAACCTTGGCCAAGGAAAAACCTCGGTGGGGATGACACCCACTAGATAATTGACTAATATACAAGTTCCTTGTTAGAGGATGGACCCTATTAGGAGTGAATGAGAAAATTTAGTATAAGCAGTTGATGTAGAGAGAATTGAACAAAGATTCAAATCTGCATATCTTTTAGAATCAACATTAATATTTTCTAATAATTCTCATATCTCAATGTTTTTCTTTTATAAATATTTTTTAGAGACTCAAAATCTCCTACAAATTTGCTATACTTAACAACACTTGCAAGCTCCATACGATGACTCTTCTTTAATATAATATTGAATTGTTCCTTTGAACATTTACTTTAGAGTGACAATCCTTCAATATCTTGATAACAATAATGTTGGTTTAACAAACAACATTTACCATTATACCACACAACTTAATTAATTGTATCAACTCACCAAATCTGTGATCACTGTTTCATGTGTTGTGGTTTGAACTTGAACTAAGATTAATCTCTTTTTCCCATGGCTACCTTGCAAAATGAAAAAATTGAAGAACTTCTTGCAACTTAGATCATAATCAAATTTAGATGCATGTAATGGTTTCTTCAAGATCAATTACCCACTTTAATTCATTCAATATGTTAACAACCGATTTCATTGATAGACAAAATATCTCCCACAAATCGCAATAGCATGGACTCAAAATGTATGGTCCCATAATACTATTATAATCCATCCATTGTTATTGAAAATGGTTTTCAAAACTATTTCAATGACTATTATCTCTTTCAACAAAACTTCAATAGTAAACTGGTTTCATTCAGACTGTTACAAATTGATTTCAATAAGCTATGAAACTCTGTCAAAACCGATTGCAAATAATATTAGATTTCTTCACTCAAAACCTGATCCATAAACATAAAACTTCTATTACATGAATACTTATATCAACCAAGAAATAAACTTCTGCAATATAGATTCCCATAGTGAAACAAAACTGGTTTTTGTAATCAGGTATAAACATATCAATACCATGAATTGACTTGAACATCCAAGAATTTAGAATAGAGAACAACAAACAAAAACATGAAGAATCAAGATATAAACAGAGAATGCAATTAATTCTATTTTGGTTACATTGATCTTTCCTTCACCAATTCCCCATTCTCATACCCTGCATTCTAGTTTTCTATCTACTACCTGTTATCGAGTTCTCCCTTGCATAAGTAAAGAACTCCGAAAACCAAAC
This sequence comes from Cupressus sempervirens, assembly GCA_028749045.1. Lineage (NCBI taxonomy): Eukaryota > Viridiplantae > Streptophyta > Pinopsida > Cupressales > Cupressaceae > Cupressus > Cupressus sempervirens. The sequence continues at coordinate 66,335,185 of CM053783.1, forward strand.
ACTAACCAACTAAATTTTGTAATTAACTTTAACTTCCAAGGAATACTAACTAAGCTAGTAAAGTATCATGGAGATCAACTTCACAATTACAAACCTTTTATTTATTAAACAAAACACTTAACTTCTATCCCCGATTACATCATTAAAATAACTATATAAGCCTCATACTGAACCCAACCAATTATTAAAATAACCATTAATAATGCATGTAGAATCCTTGTTCTGTTAAATGAGTGGAGTCTTGGGATGCCCATGCATTAGTAGTCCCTATTAGGAGACTTTGAATCTCTATTAGGAGATCCCAACCCTATTAAGAGTTGTGTTATTATGAATGCAAGAAGAGTAATTACGTAAACATGCAATTTCAACTACAAGAAGAGCTCACTACTCAAACAAGTAATTTACTATTATCTTTTTTCCTTGACCAATCTTTGATCTTTAGCTCAATCTCGGATCACTAGATAGCTCATCTAAAAATTTGCATATATCACTTTCAAAAGTTTGCTCATCACAATTCGTAATTTACAATTACACAATATTACATGATAGCAGACTTCTTATCACAATAAGTCCTTTGCATAAATACCATGCCTTTACACAAATTACTACTAGGTTGACTAAGACTACAATTCACTTTTCCAACTTGGGGTAAACATCTAAGGTGTTGGCCCTAATTGGACAAGTAATTTTTTTGTAAATAAAACAAATCTTTCCTTTAATTCCATTGGCCTACATCATCAAAACATGATTATCTATGTTCCATACAAACTTTTGAGGTTATACACATCATCAACAACATATATATTATCTCCATGTAACTTCACTAGTCATAATATGACATCTGCAACATGTTATAAATAAAACAATATGCTTTTATAAACCAAATTGTATACTTAGACAATTTTTTAGACTACCAAACACTAAGTATCTTTATTTTTGAGGTTTCCTATTAACATGTAAATCATGTGTTACCATAAGTGACAATAATTACATATCACTATTAACCAATTGTCAACAATCTCCCCCTTTTGGCATTGATGGCAACAAAATAGGAAAGATTGGCTAAGTGAGAAAAGCAAACATATAAACATTACATCTATTACAACTTGTTCAACTTTAAATATGCTTCCCTTTACAATATACTTTTAAATATTTCCTTCTACAAATACTACTGCTTTCCAATTGTATCTCTCCCCATTTTATCTTTCCCAAAAATATCCCCTTTTTATAATTCAATTTTCACATGTATCTATCACCCTTTGACATTAATGACAAAGGTCAAAATGTCAATATTTTTTTGAAATACTATCCAAAACTATTGTCCTTCCTTATGCTGATATGATCTTCATATAATCATCAAAATTAGCCTTTAGACTATCCATACCTTTAGTCCATGCTTCTTTAGTAGACTCAACTAAAGTGAGAATTGCACATAAAGCATATGATACAATCTAAACTGCATTAATGCTTTAGTACAAAAAGTTTGAACATGTGTCCTTGGCCCTGAAAAATTCTTCTAACTATTTCTCAAAAAAAGATAATTTTAGAGCAATGGATTCTCTAAAATCTGATGTCATCTTCAAAATCTATTCTTTCCAAAGTTCTAGTTTCCTAATGTCACTATGAGTACTTGCAACTTGACTTTCAAAATCATCTACTTTGCTAGATGGATGCTAGATCTAGTTGGATAAAGCCTCTAGCTTACTCATCTTTAAGTCTATATGATTGTCTATTTCTTTAGTCAGCTTGTATGATAGGGTACACTTAATATACAAAGTTTTCCCTTCTTGCTGGCATTTCTAAAGTTCTTTTATACAAGTATCAAGATTAACTATGTCATTCTTGGTATTCTAACAGATGGTGCTAAATAAGTTAGCATCATGAAAAATTTGTGCCTTTGCCTTAGAAACATTAAATTTTTTTGTAAACTCTTCATCAAATAAATTTAGCACTGCTTGTGCTATTTGTTTAGGATTTGGTTTAGTGTGTTGAACTGCTAATGTATTGTGTAGTTTGTCTATCACTTCCATTAATGTTCTCTATAAACTTTTCACTTTCCTATTTTTGTTAATCAACTTGGTTAGGGATGAGATTAGATTGGTTTGATTATCATCATTAGTAGATAAACTCATGAGAGAGAGTAGAGTAGATGAACTAGATGGTTTAGTCTCATCTTCCCTCTATTTCTTCATTGCTCCTTTTGATCTTCTCTCTTCTTCTTCTTTATTTTCCTTTTCGTCTCTTTCTCTCTTTTGTTCTAATCTTTTTTTTTTCATCTTCCATAGTTTTCTTTTTCCTCTCTTCTTCTACAATCCTTTTTTTTTTTCTTCCTCTTGCTTTCTTTTCTTATCTTCCTCAAGTAGTTTCTGCTTGGCTTCCTCTATTTTCTTCTTTTCTCTTCCTCAATATTCTCATTGTCTAGTTCATTTGATTTGTAACCACAAAATGGATGGTATAATCAATGTTAAGGGTAACATTGGTTTGATCAATCTACATAGTGTCACCACTTACTGACACTTCTAAGGTTCTAGGAGCTAGAGGAGATGCTACCTATGACTGTGACATCATTTGGTTGATTGTTGCTATAGTCTCTCTTCTTAACTTATCCTTTTCACCAATAATAAATAAAAAATGACCTCAACTTACTCCTTAAGTATGGTGTGAGGTTATTCAACAATCTTTTTATTTCATCTTTATCATTAGTCTTGCAAATGGTCTTGGGCATAGACTTTCAAATTTCAAGGTCTTCTTCCCTTGTAAGAGCCTTCTTCTCAATGAGTCTCTCATAAACTTTGTGGTTTATGATGCTCTCAAGATCCTTCAATTTTAGATTATTTGATACAAATATATCTCACAGTAGATATATCTATATGATCTTTCTCAAAATTATTGTACAAATCATAAAACTTGTTCATTTAAACAAAATTACCTTCATTTGCAATAGTTGTATTGATCTTTTCTATCTTTAGCTTCCAAGGTTGCCAAGCTTTGCTTGCTACTTTCTTAGGTGGAGTCACCTTTTCTACTTGCTTGGTTTATGGTTTCTCATCTTCTTCATCACTAGAGTCAATTGTCAACAATGTTTTCTATCTTTTTCTAGGTCTGGTGGCCTATTGTTTGACTCTCTTTGTCTTAATAAATACTACTTCAACCAATCTCTTAGATTTTCTTTTCTGTTCACTGGGTTGAACATCAGACACTGCTACATATGGAATTCTCTATTCTAAAGATGTCTCAGCAACTGATACTAAAAAAGGTTGAATGTTTAGTACACCTTGCTTCATTATTTGTCTTATAGCCTTATATTCACTCTCTACCATTCCAGCCTCTGATAGTGCCTTCTTCATTATAGATCCAACCTTCTTGTGTGATGCCTTCTCCAAGGTTGCTTAATGGGCTTGCTATCTGATCTCATCATATGTGCCAAATCTATACTCTTCTTTGATTTTGTCTAAATTTAACAACAAATCAATATAACCAATTGCAACATCATCATTCAATTCATAGCTCAAAGGATCAAGAAATGTCTCCCGAGGTTCTATTATTTGAATATATGTATGATTTGTATCAACTAATATAGAAATGTCTTCCTTGAATCTATTGAAAATTGTAGGTGCAATTCTAAATCTTTGTTTCATTTCATTCTGAAATGTCCTCACTATTAGATTACCAAGGTCTAATATCTTGTCTACAGGATGCCTTTTGCATACCTCTATAATCTTCTCCATTATGCATCTGTCACTACTCATTATGTCTATGACTAATTAGTAAGGAAATATCTTAAGTACATGAAAGAATGTATGATTTATGAATGATTTGAATCCAAACACACCTTTATTTTGCTCTTGATCTTTTCCAAGTTTTCCAAGAGTTGCATTTTTACCATTTCACTCATTTTCACTTGCTCTTTCTCTACACATATCTTATATGTTGCATATATGAATCTTGCTAAAATTTCATCAATCTTAGAACTTGCACAAACAAAATTAGCAATAATTCTACTAAGAAATCTCATTTCATCTTGTTTGATGGTGCTAATCACCATAACCTTTCCATTGTATAATACTTTAGTGTAACTTTCAACTTTCTTCTTGACTAACTTCTCACCTATAGGTACACTACCTTGTTTACTTAGACCAGTTACCTCATGAATAAGGCTAGCAAAAATGTCAACTATAGTGTCTTGCATCCATAATTTACCATCATGTATCCTTCTCAGTATAATGTATGGCCATTCATCAATGTCTAACTCACGGTAGAATTGATACTTAAACAAGTCTAATTCCCTTAGATTTTTAAAATCTAGGCTTCAATGTCATGTCATGGTTAAAAAAAAATTCCATCTCTTTGTTCATGAATTCACTACCAATTGACTCAAACTTGCTATTCAAATAACTTCCTAAAAATTCAAGATAAACTATGTTGTTCAAAGTGATAGACAACGCTGAGTTAGGGTTTCCATTAGTAGGTTTTATAGAAACTATCTTTAACTTAGGTCTATCCTTATTCTCAAGACTATGTGCTACTAACATATCCATGATTTTATTAACTATGAACTTTTACCAAACAAATTTGTAGAAAAAATGATAAAATACCTCTTTTTGAAAATAGGGTTTTCTTTGAAATCGCTTTGAAAAGTTGCTTTTGAATGCTCTTCTCTTTGGATGTGTTCACAATGAAGTGAAAAATAATTTTGTACTTGATTTATCCCATCAACTTGAACTTGCATTAATTGCGTACCTTGTAAAATATGAAAAAGTTGTTACTTGTGTTCTATAATCAATTAACTATTCTAGATCATCTATTTGACCTTCAGATGTCACTTGAGGTTTACTAGAGCCTCCTTCCATCATGAAAAACATCCTCAAGACTTGGTATCATGAAATTCTCTACAAAAACATACTTTTCATCTTATTTTGTAGAATCGACCTTTACTGCAATACTAGTTGTATGCAAGAAAACTAGACCTGTTGGGAGTAAGAGAAAACAAGCAAACATTAGTCAATATGTATATATCAAATGTTCAACAATAAAATGAAGACTAACTAGCACTTTCTTGAGTTTTACAACTCATAGAAACCAATAGACCAAGTCCTCAAGCAACTTCAAATAGCTCAACAAAGGCACCCATGAGAGACCTTGTTGGTGTGTTTTAGATTGGAGGGATGTTGATGTGCTCTCCCAAAAAAAAACTATATTGATCCTCTTGATATGGAAGTACAAGTATGATAATGAAACTATACTAAATGAGTTAAGAACACCTCAAAAAATGGCTATGGAAGTAGCCATGATTGAGAACATTCAAGGATAAAACAATGCAATGTGAAATGAAAGCTAACAAGTACCAAAAGTTAGTATGCAAACATGAAACTCACTAAGAAGCTCAAATAACAAACTGGCATGATAATAATGCATATGAGAGAGATGAAAATGGTTGAGACAAGGCCTCTATTTATAGGCTTGAGAGAGGCCTTGGTGAGGTGGCATCTATGTGGCATCCACATTGGTGCCACATGGGACACATGTGAGTAAGCCATGCAAGTGGTCAACATTCAAAGTTTTCTCACACATGTGTGAGTAAACTTGAAGAAAGGAGTGGGGGACAAAGTTGTAAGTGGTGTGAGCAGTGTGAGTGTTCCTCACACATGTGTGAGCACACAAGTAGGATTAAAAAGAGGGTTTAACAAGGTGTTTGGGATGATTAATTGGAATTAAGAAGTAGATAGGCTTAGAAGGATGAGAGTGATGGGTGTAAACTAGGTTTTAGGCTAGGTTTAAGAATAAATTAAATAAGATTTAATTTAGTCACAGGTTTAAAAAAATTAATGAGATGGAGGGGATTAAATAAATAAGATTTCTTTAAAAAGGGGATTTATGGAGGGTCATGCATTAAATAAATTTAACACATTTAGGATGGTAGTATTTAAATCAAATTTAAATACTTTAGGAAAGTGAACCTATTAAATTAAATAAATTTAATTAAATAAGTAGAAAAATATGACAAATATAATCAATTAATAAATAATTAATTACAATGTCAAGGGCAATATTAACTAAATTAATATAGTGTTTTGGGATGATTTTAAGCGTCTACACTAGTTACTTTGAATTCCATCATAACTTGTTTAAAGGAGCTCCAAATTACAAGTGAGCTTAGTTACCATCTAAACATAATTGGATACACCTTTTTGCAACTTTACAACCTCAAATTTAGTCTCTAAATGAAGTTCTTAAATTTTGATGTTGTGAACAAGCTTAATTCAATTGAATTGAATCAAACCCAACAACTGCCCATCTTCCTATCTCATCATCATCTAACTTTTCTTTTGAGATATTTGTTCCTTTCACAAATGCTTCATTAAGTTCTTCTTGAAGTTCACTCACAATTTTTATGTGTTCATCATTGTCTTTGTTAGTTCCAGAGTTCCTTTCATGGTTCCTTCTATCATTTTTGATGTTCCTTCCATCATTCCTTATATTCTCAAAGTTTCTTCCATTTTTCCTTCTGTCTGCAAATTTTTTGTCCATTCTGTAGTACTTTGTTGTGTGTCCAAAGTTTTTGCATAGCTAACATAAAGGTGTTCTACTTCTATAATTCTACTAATCATTAGGTGCATGAAAATTTTGAGCAATGTGTCCTAAGTTGTTACACTTATAACAGATAATCTATCTTTTGTCTTCATAAGATCTTCCTTCTCTTGATGTCCTTTCATTAGATCTTCTTCTATCTGTAGGGTTAGTATTTCTAGACATTCTACTATTTCTTTTATCATTATCACGCTTAGGTTTCCCACAATCAATTGCATTATGACCCATACCATGACAATTATGACAATAAAAGTCCTTAACATGATTAAATGACTTATTAGTACAATCTCTTTTCATATGATCTATTTCATTACATAAAAAGAACTTACCTCTAAATTCATACTTGGTTCCCTTAGGAGTTTCCACTTGATTTGTATCATCCAAGATTTCAACTTCCTTGTTTTGCTAAACTTATTTAGGTTTCTCAAAAGATTGATTGGATTCAATCTTATCATCAGATTTATCTTGTTCTTTTGGATTTGATCTAATCTTAGATTTCTTTGTAGACATGTTAATTAGGTAACTAAGACTAGTCCTATCATAAGTAGCTCTCTGAATTGACATTGAATCATCAAGATTTTCTCTACTAGAATAATGCTTCTCAAGATATTGCTTGCACTGTGTTAATTCACCTTTCACAATAGTATTGTACTTATGGAGTTCTTCATGATCTTCTTTCAGTGTTTCAAACTTAGATGTTTTCTTCACCAGACTTGCTCTCTGATCTACATTTTTAGTCTTCAAATTAGATTCAACTTTTCTAGGATCATTTCTTCAAGTCAACTTCAAATTTGTAATCTTAAACTCATGCTTCAAAGTACCCGCCCTAGTTCACATTTTGCTATTGTGGCCGAACTCTTCTAGGATAGTTTTATGTTGATGATTATTAGTGACATTATTTTGAGATTATCAGATATTGTTTCAGATTCAGTTGATATATGATGAGTTTACTTGGTACTTTATATTTCATGTATGTATGATGATTATTACAGTGTTTGCAGTTATTAATGATGATTAGTTAGATAGTTTACTATCACATGTGTTTTCTTATGGATACTTATCCCATACTTGCATGTGTATGGTGTGCCTGTTTGTTTTCTTTATGTATGGCGTGTCTAATGTAGTTAAGGAAGGGAGTTGTAGTCACCTTCTAGTCAGGATCTACATGATGCACCACTTCCTACCATTGCCTGTTTAGCTTAGTATATATTGTGCTTGTACATGCATGGATTTTATGCAGGTTGCAGGTACTAGGTATCGACTTCTCTGAATTGCCAAGATGTGCGTATCCTATCGAATTATCTCAGTGGTAAGAGAGGGGAGATAAAATTCTCAAGTCCAAATCCCAACCCTTTAAGCCATTTGTCCTAATTGAAAATTAGCACAAGTATATGAGTCGGGTACCCTTTGAATATGTCGGATGACGTAATTCGTGATATTAACCCTTTTGGTTTGATTTTGTATGTGTTTTTCTTTGATGGGTTTTTGTATTTTACTTTATGGGTCCTTAGTGTATTTTCTATTAATTAAACCTAATTAAAAGATTTAATTAATGTTTTAATTTAATGGAAAATTAATATAATATTTATTTTATTTAATTAATTGGGAAACTAATTAAATAAAATAATTAAATTTGAAGATAAAAGTTATAAGTTTAAATTTAGAACGTGAAACTATTTATTAATTTAATAATTATATATTTAGAGCTCATTTTTGTTTTATCAATTAAGTTTCAAAAATAAATTTAAAGGTGGAAAGGATATTAAAATTATTAAAAGATTCTAGATTACATGATGCGTGCATGTGATTAAAATATATTAAGATAAAATAAGTGGATTTAATAAAGTGAGTGCATGAGATTTAAAATTAATAAATTAATTTTCAAAGGAGTCAAGTGAATATTAAATAAAGAAATTTAATTAAATAAATTAATGTGCATTATTTTAATATTTATAGGAGTATGTGAGCTCTTGGGAGTTGTCATGTTGACAACATAGGAGTTTGCACTCTAATTATGCACATGTTGTCTACACTTAGGAGTTACCACATTATTTGAGCACATGGTGTCTACAACATTCTAGAGACCTCATCATGTTTATCTTCTTATCATGGAAATTATGTGCCTAGTTGTCATGCTTATCTCCTAGTTCTTTCTAGACACATTCTAGATGCATCTTAGAGGCCTTTATATATAGGCTCTCATAGTATGTATGGACATCCTCATATACTTCTACATCCTCGTATGCTTCTACATGCTTCTAGTCATTTGGGGGTTTCGGTCCTTAGAGGAATTGCGAATGTTGGAGAAGGAAGGAATTTTTAGAAAGGAGAAGGTTCTAAGGGGAGGAGCTTCTCTACAATTTTCTAAGGTGTAGCCAATTAGCATCAATATCTAAGTAGGCACTCATGATTATTTCACATATTTTACTATGCTCTTTCACTTCCTGTCTTCATCGTGTCTGTTATGTGTGTCTAAATAATTCTCTATGAATAAATCTTTAATTTTGTGATTTGGAATTTGGGCATGCATATTGTTTCATCCAGTTATGGAAATTAAAAATATTATTGCAATCTTCCTTTAGTAGAATCAAGATTTGGAAATATATTCGAGTTTGGGTTCGAATTAAAATAGAATCTTATTATTATGCATTAGTTTGATAAGGTTTATTAACTAACCTAATTAAATTAAATTTAATTAAGATTAGTTAATAGTAGAAAGAGTCTAATTAATTATTACTCAATTTAAGTAAATGGATTTTTAAATGAGGGCAAATTAAGAGAATAGAGATATTAATAAGTGGAATTAAATAATTGAATTATTAATGAGATTGATTTTACCTAAAATCAATGAGGATTATTTTAAATAAATGATTGTCCTTGAAGTGTTTAAAGGAAATTGTAAACTAATTATTTGAAAGTTGATAAGTATTATTCTAATGTTTTGAATAATGTGAATGATTTTATCTAAAAGTCAATGGGAACTAGTTCAATGATTTAAATAAGTAAATAATTATCTTATGATTATTTTAGAGAATTGTTTGAAAATAATGGAGGGATAATTCTATGTTTATAAATGGGTTGAGTTGTAGATTAAATGAAGAATCTTATACACTTGAAATGTACTTGAAAATGAAAACTAAAACATAATATTTGGCTTAACCATGTGATTGCAAAAGAAAACTAAAATATGTGTTTGTATCTTGTTCTTTATGCTATCCATATTTGGGGTTTGGGTGGTCCTAGAGTGTTGACCAGTTAGGATGTCTACCAGAGGCTTAGGAGTTATGCGAATGTGATGGCATGTTGATGTTATTTGGTCTCGATTATTTTAAAACCCAACCATGGTAATGTGATGGCATGCTCTATGAGATGTTTGTATTTACTGATTATTATTGCTTTCCAGTCTTCTTGTGTGAAGCTGAGGTGTATATTTTTGAGACACTTGACTTAACCATTTTTGAGTCATTGATTAGTTATCCTTGGACTACTTTCTAGTCACCATGATGGGACTGAAGTGTTGATTTATTTCTTGATGTTGTCATGTTGTGACATGTTTTGGACTTGACCATTTTGAAGTCTTTGATTAGTATTATTTGCTTTGAGATGCCTTTTTGGTGGCTCATTGAGAACCAATGGATATGGTGATTTATCATTGATATGGATATTGAGATTTATTTTGAGATACTATATGGTTGCTCGATGAGGATCGATGGATATTGTGATTATCATTGATACCTTCAGTTGCCAATAGAGAACTATTGTGGTCATGATTATCAATGGATGCTTTTTAGTTGTTCATGGAGATTTGATGTTCTTATTGTGGTTTATCTTTTGGTATTTTTCCAGTCGCTTGTTCAGGACAGGGGTGATTTTATGTGATTATGGATTTATGCTTTTATTGAGCCTAGGGTAGGTTATCTACTTGTAGTGTCGAGAAGTGGCTTGCAATGGGGGCTAGGGCCCTAAGTGGCTGCTAGGGTAACTCATTGTAAGTTGTTTTAATAAGTGAAAATATTGCACTAAATGGGGATTAAAATGAACCTAATAAGATAATTGTATGTTCTCACCCATGCCTTGAGTGCTAGTACAAACTAGGATGGGAGTAGAGAGAACGCTTGGTTGTGACCTTGCATTCCGTAGTATGCCTCATCAGTATGAGAGTCTACTAGTGGCTGCATAGGGATCAATAGGGGGCTAGGGTCTATTGAGAAACTAGTAGGGTAACTCGAGCATGATCTGTGCGATGACACTTTCTCGCTTTCATAGTAGGTTCCCTACATGTCTTTGTGTGCCTCTGGGATTAGATGTCGGTTTGTGATTGGAACCCTTTGAGTTAGTATACTTTTAGGATTCTTGGACTTAGAGAGTATTTTTCCTATGTGATTTAATAGCCTATTTGGGACTTGAGATTATCTCCTCAGCACAATGGGAGTGGACCATTTAGGTTCCACTCGGTCGGGTGGTAGTGCTTTTTCACTCTTACCATTTGAGATCCGTCTGAGACATCGTGGCTGATGCATTCCTTGTTGGCATTTATCTTCATTCTATTCTTGGATTATGATGATGGACATGTATCCTTATATTAATGATTAGCATATGATAGATGATGTTGTTTACTTATCTTATGTTTTACTTTGCATGATTAGATTTCTTATGCATATGTTGTAGCATGTTATATTTCTTTCTGAATATAATGTAGTATGTTTTAGGAGTGACATCCCTACTATGATCATGCTGATGATCTCTTGGGTGAATTGGGATGTTACAAACAGAGGGATGGCTAGGACTCACGATGGTCTAATGATACTATTTACGATTGGGAGGAACTGTGCACTTAGTTAGTTGTGTTTGTGATGTATGGTTATACTTTACGATGGATGTTTTTATCTTCTATGATGATGTATCATGTATGGAATTTGGTTTCATTTACTTTATTAAACTTGTATCATGGTTGATGAGGATGATGTATCTTTATTTTAACATATGTATATTCTTTTATGCTTTTCATACCTTGTGGCATGTACAGTGGATGATTGAGAACTCTGAGATGTAATTTATTAAGGGACATTTGGAACCAAAGTATATTTTTTAAAGAATGTTAGACCTTTTAATTATTCTTTCATGTGGATGTGGTAGTGTTAGTCTTAGTATTAATTAGTTTAAATGTGACTCAACATCTTGGGATCCTTAAAGAATGTAACCTATTATGTATGCTTATGTATGTATGTTATTACTTCTGCTACTATGTGTTTGATATGAATGGTTTATCTTTCATGTTTTAAAAAAAAAATTGTTTGAAAAACTAAGTAAAATTTTAGGTTAATTTTTTTGGATCCCTTGGCAGGGTGTTACACTTATACTCTACCTTCAACTTTGAATAATCATCATCACTAGTTCCAGATTTACTAGATTAAGGCTTTGATTTGAGATGTTCAATCTTTTCCTTCAATTGATCAATGTATACTTTGGAGTCTTCATATTTGTCCTTCAGCTTATCTCTTTCTTTAGTAAGGAGATCAATTTGTTCAAGATCTTCTTGAAGGTTCTTCATCAACTGTTCCATATCCATAGGGATCTTACTTAAGTTGTTAAGCCTCTTAAAAGTAACTAAGTTTTTTATACCAATTGTTAAAAATAGGGATTACTGGGGGTGGGGTGAATCAGTAATCTACAAACTTTAGTCACCAACTAGATATTATTACTTAATTTAAACCATGCATAACAAAGAAATAAAGTAATGCTCAATAGTAATAGTAACAATGCACAAAGATAACTTATAACACCATATTTGTTAACTAGGGAAAACCTGGCCAAGGGAAAACCTCGGTGGGGATGATACCCACTAGATAATATGCTAATATATAAGTTCCTTGTCAAAGGATGTTCCCTGTAAGGAGTCAATGAGAAATTTTAGTATAAGCAGTCTCTATTAGGAGACTTTGAATCCTTGTTAGGAGATTTCAACTCGGTTAGGAGTTGTGGTGTAATGTATGCAAGAAGAGCCCATTACCCAAACATGCAATTTCAACTACAAGAAGATCTCATTGCTCAAACAAGTAATTTACTTTTTATCTATCTTCCTTGACTGATCATTGATCTTCAGCTCAATCTTGGATCACTAGTTAGCTCATATAAAACATTGCATATACCACTTTGAAAAGTTCGCTCATCACAATTCACAGTCCACAATTACACAATCTTACGTGTAGCACACTTCTTATTACAAGAAGTCCTTTGCATAAATACCATGCCTTTACTCAAATTATTGATGGGTAAGCTAAGACCACAATTCATTTTTCCAACTTAAGGTAAATATTTAGGATGTTGGCCTTAATTGGACAAGTAATTATTTTGTAAATAAAACAATTCTTTCCTTTAATTCCATTGTCCTGCTTCATCAAAACATGATTATCTCTATTCTGTATAGTCCATACAGACTTTTTAGATTATACATTTCATCACCAACATGTATACTATCTCCATGTAACTTCACTTGTTATAATATGATGTCATCAACATGTTATAAATAAAACAATACACTGTTGTAAATTAAATTATATACTTAGATAATTTTCTAATTACCAAACACTACTGTATCTTTATTTCCAAGGTTTCATGTGAACATTACATCATGTGTTACAATAAATGACAACAATTACAGATCACTATTAGCTAATTATCAACAACTCTAACCAACATTATCAATTAATTTCAATCAATTTTATGGCATTGACAAAGTCTATTAATGTCACGATTCATCAATCCTTGTCTAATCAACCTGACATGTTATCAATCATTATTCATTATTCAATCATGATCTAATCCTTTTTAGTACCTTCCAATTTGATTCTTCATCATGATCATCAAAATTAGGTTATCTCTACATCATGTTGGCCAGTCATTTGCTAATTTGTCCTATAGAGATAAACAACTCATATTTAATTCATGTTCCCCTAATCATTTAATAATTTTATCTTATTAATTACCAGTTTTTTACTAATTTCTTTGAGCTAGTTAAGTTATATTAATTAATTATCCATTTTGCATGAATTTGGGGATTTTCTAAATTCCTAATTCATAATTTATAGTTTAAAGGGATTTATGATTTTTTAGAATTCAAAAATCCAACTCTTACACCTCTCCCTTGATTGTGATTTTTATCTCCTCAATTTGTGCTTCATGATTTCCTATTAATTTGGCTCCACATTTCTCCCACCTTTTCTCCACTATTTTTGCTTCCTAGTTGCTTACTAATTAGCCCATTCCTTTTTCTTCCATTTTCCCCTTTAATTATACGTTGATTTGTGCATACATTTCATGCTTCCAATTTTTCATAATTATGTCAATCCTACCAATTTGTACATCTCTTTCTAATTTCTAGACTTCTTAATATTTGAAGTATGACAACTATAGCAAGTTAATGTATTTAATTGATCCTAATTAGCCCATTCCTTCTCCTTCCATTTTCTCCTTTAATTGTGCATACATTTTATCCTTCCAATTTCTCATAATTACAAAAATCCTTCCAATTTGTACATCTCTTGGTAATTTCTACACTTGTTAATTTTTGGGGTATGAAAACAAAGAAAGCTAAAGTATTTAAGTAATCCTAGAGGCTATGATTGTTGGCACTTTACATTAATCAAATTAGTTTAGTCTTAGTTTAGTTTTTATATTACTAAATTACTGCTAGTTATTTAGCGTTTTGTATTGCCTATTTAAAGACACTTTGGTTGATTGAATAATAATCTAATTTAATTATTTTTAATCAATGCATTTATATTTTTCTGATGTCCTCTCTCATATGATATCAGCACGACATGATAGACTTTACGTTTGTAATAGAGAAAGGAATAGGCAATAAGGAAGCATGAAAAGAATGTTGTGGTATTCATTACCATAGAAACAATCAATCTTAGAGACACAAGTGTGAAAATTACTATTACAGTCACTAATTATTAATCTACTATATTAAATAATTATTTAATTACTAAAAATTAATTCAGAGCTAATATTGAAATGTAACTCACTTGCAACTTCACCAATAAAATACAAAAAGAAATAAGCAACACAATGACACAATATTTTCGAACAAATCATCCTTGGAAACCCCTAAGGAAAACTAGTTCTATAGATGAGGCATAATACTAAACTTCACCAAATCAAGAGATACAAAAATTCCTTGCCTCTTACTAGTAGAACTCTAATAATGTCCCAATTTCTCTTGCTGATATTCCCCCACTAGTATCCTAAATTATATCATTGTGCCGTTGCTAACACTGTAAGACTATTTTCTATCACTACAAATTCATTTGCTAATATTTCAAATCCTTCTCAACCTTATGTTCTCCAAATGCCCCCCTGACCCCCTTATATACTACTCCTATTGGAAAACTATTGGCCAAGATTGATTCTCAATCAATGACTAATATTTAAATAACACAACCAATAACAAAATTGGTTTCTAGTTGTTTCTAAATGTGGTCAATTATTTAATGAATAATTATCCCTACTATAAAAAATTAGTTAGGAAAATAACCATTTACTAAATAATCATATGACTAAACAACTATCTAAGCTAACTCAACTAACACTCCCTCTTAGTGAGGTAGATATTCTACAAGACACGTAACTTATCTTTGAAGAAGATGAATTTTTACTTCCCAATGCATTAGTCAGAATATTTGCTACCTAGTCCTCTATAGGTATGTACTATAGCTAAACAACCCCCCATTGTATACAATCTCTAACAAAGTGATATCTAATGTCTATATGTTTAGACCTATCATGAAACACTAGATTCTCAGACCACTTGATACAACTTTGATTGTCACAATATATTATAGTAGTCCCAACTCTTCAACCAAAAAAGGCTATTAGCAACTTCCAAAGCCATATATCTTCACATTTCACCATGATATCTACTATTCATTATGCTTATGCTAAACTTAGAGCCATAGAAGTTTTCTTCTTAATAAAAAAAGAGAAAACTCTCGATCCCAAACTGAAACAACTCCCTAAAGTGCTCCTTTTGTCCATTGTATTTCCTGCCCAATCTACATAAAAATTGCCTATAACCTTGACTCCTTCACCTCAAACATATCAAATTACATACTCAATATTACGATGCAAGTAATAAAACACATGTTTAGTTGTTGTCCAATGCATTCTCTTTGGTTTAACCATGAACTGACTAAGAGATATTACTACAAATGCTATATTTGGCCTAGTGTTGACCAAATTCATAAGCAAAAAAATCAACTACCTATGTAAGGTGGGATATAAATCCTTTTCGTCGATGTATTTACCTTTATCCAATTTTTGATCATGGGTGTAGACATGGCTTTGCAATCCTGCATCCCAAATCTCTTTAGGATTTCAACAAAATATTTCCCTTGTCCAAGGAGAATCTCTCTATCTGTCTACCACACCTTCATGCCTTAAAAGTAGTGTATAAGTCCCAAATCCTTCATCATAAAATCTTCTTTAAGGCCCCACTTTCAATCCTTTATGAGCCCTAGTAAACTTGTAAGAAACAAGTCATCCACATAAAGAACAAGATTGATAATCTCACCCCCAACCACCAAATAGTAGAGGTTAGCATCTGCTTCACTCTTCACAAACCTCATTTCCTACAAGTTGGTATCAATGCACCAATACCATGCTCTAGGAGCTTGCATGAATTCACACAAGGGTATCTTCAATATGTATACATGGGTCTCTTTTCTATGTTCTACAATGAATTTTTTTTGCTCTATGTATACCTCCTCCTTTAACTCACTGTTGTCACTTAGGTTTGCACCCTTCTCCAAAGCCTATGTGTGAGGACAACCTAGTGAAACATGGAAACAACCTCCAAGCTGTGGAACTTGAATTGTGAGGTTGAGTCTCTAGAGAAGGCCAACTTCCTCTTACTATCAAGGTGCACCTAACTACTCTTGGAGAGGAAAAGGGAGAAGGAGAGCATGAAAGCAAATCTACCTAGTCTAATCTAAAGAGGTGATGCGCAAAAATAGATTGTTCAGACCAATCTCCATCCATATATGCACTATTGAACCAGAATGAAACTAAGGATATACACGGCTAGACTTTCTTTAATCTAATAACCACATACAGATCAGAAAACCAAAATGAATGACACAAGGAAGAGAGATTCACTTATATTGTCATTCATGGGAAAAAAGAGATACAATCATCAGGTTACAGATATCCACAAAACATCAATGAAAGGCAAGGATTCTTGCACTTTCACACCAATGGCTAAAGGAGATAAGTAGAGGATCATGCAATTCAGAGGTAGAGGGAATTTTTTACACTAAAATTGTAGAGAAATAGTAGAGAAAAGTCAAAGAAAGGTCAACCTGGACAAAATTCACAAAAGTTGCCTTTATAGTTCAGCCATAACTGAGATTTTTCCTCCAAAATTTTCCTATAACCACCACCATTAAGTCCTGTAAGGAACAATCATGGAGAAAATATGATCTAGGTACAAATCCAGATGCAAATGATATCTGATCCTCTATATCAAATAATGCCTTGAGAAGATAGATGCAGTTCCATTAATTGTCTTGATCAAGTAGATGGATCGAATCGGAGTGGTAGAGTGTTCTTTCGCATTCAACATTCACTTCTGGGTGGTTGGGAACGATCATAGATATCAAATTGTGCAAAAAACCTAATCTCTTATCATTTTTGGTGCATGAATCAATAGAGTCAGCAAGTCAACCAAACTCTGCATCTAGAATGGGCCATGTGGGCCAATAACCTCCTTTCTTTTTGCCACCTCGCAAGGTCTTCCCCTGTTGACCACCCTCTTTCTTTACTAACCGCACCAACTTTTTAAAACTTGACTGCGATGGCTTACAACATAACTGCTAGCCCTTAACTATCAACCTTAGCCAGGCTCGCAAGACACATGTCACCAAGGCGCTATGTCACTATGAATATCTTCCAAGCGCTTTCTCATAGCAAGATAGCATGTGCTGTAGATCTTCCTTAATCTGACAATCGTGAAGACTTACTATTTCCTGTGCTTGCATTTAAGACTTTTGGGCCCATAGACTACTATCAACACACCTGGCACAACTTGGCATCTAACTTAGCTTGAACTAGTACCATCCTCATATCTTTATAACACTCGGCCCCACTAATCCACATGGTGAAAGGGCACTATGTCGCTAATATTAACATCCTCCTAGTTCTCCATAGTGAGATAGCACCTACCATGGATCTTCCTTTAGATCTACGGTGAGCCACAAAATTGTACTACTACACATCGAGCTGGCCAAATAGACCAATAAAAAATTGCCACCGTACTATGACCCATTTAAAAATTGCCATCGAGGATGAGCTGTACTATCACTTTGGAGAAGGGTAGGCCCATTATGTCATCTGTGCCATGCATTGCCAAGGTGTTATGTCACTATGGGTATATATTGTGCAACTCTCAAAAGTGTGCTAATGCCTACCATAGATGTTCCTTGATTTGGCAGCGAGCAAGATGGGTCTGTCCTGTCAATGTATCAACCAATAAGAACTGGCCACGTGCCAAACTATCTAACAAGTCCTTGTAGGGCCCACGTTCCACACAGTCATGCCTTAGCCAATGAAAAGACTACTCAACTGCTAATGAGGACCTAGTTACATCACTGATATCTGATGGAGCATACCTAGGACCAACCTTCCTTCCTAGTGTCGCTGATGTATCATTTTCTGTCTGGGCACTATGTCACTAACGGTGAGAAGCATGAATTTTCTGATAGCACCATAGTGCCCTCTATTGATTTATCCAAAATCAGCACTGGAGAAACAACTAGGCAAAGAGGGACCCACCTGACACATGGCAGAAGGGCGCTATGTCACTAATGCAAAACATTGTGCAACTTTCAAAAGCGATATAGCGCCAACCGTTGATCTAGATTGATCCAACGATGAGGAACTTGCGGGCTCACAGAAACATATCATAAGTTTGATTTTTTAATTTTTTTTGATGTTTCTCAGGCATTAAAATAATATTAACTCTGGGAACTAGCTGTTGGCAGGTAAGCATTTAAAATTTGAATATTGGTGGGGAGCAAAAATAAGCAACATTTCTAGTGACTCATAGGGGATTCTAGCCTACTATGAATAAGAACAGTGGCTTGAAGCATCCATTGGGTCATAGAGTCAAAAAGATGTGGAAACAAAAATTTGAGACTTGCTGTATCACAGAGAGACAACCCTGTGCTCGCGCACTTCTTAGAAAATAGGAAACAAATAGAGAACAAAACTAAACTACTATGTACATGGAACCTCAAACCTTGTCAAAAACATGGCTTAAGATAAACCCCATTTACTGGGATGGGCAGAATCTCACCATTAGGCTTGCTTAATTGGAAAGCATTGGCCTGTTTGCAACTAATAATTAGATAGGGGCCACTCCATCATGCATCAAACTTTGAGTGTCTTCCTAGTTTTGCCCTATCTGCATCCCATTTTAAAACCAAATCTTCGTCCCTGAAGATTTTGACCCTAGCATTCCTGTCAAGGGTCCTTTTCACCTGTTGCTGGTGTGTCTCTAGGGTCTACATAGTTGTATTTCTCTTTTCTTCTAGCTCCATCAGTTCTACCATTCTCACTGTCATGGCATCATCCTCAATCAACTCCAGCTGATGAGCTAGTTCCAAGGATGGGAATTCCAAAAAAATTTGAAGCCTTGCTTCTCTGCCATATACCAACACATATGGTGAATTCCCTATTGACCTTTTAGGTGTTATCCTATCAGCCCACAGTGTAGTCCTTAACTTTTTATGCCAACACCTCTAGTTATCCTCAACTGTCCTTTTAATGATTCTGATCAGGTTCTTGTTGGAGGAATCAGCCAAAACATTACCTTGAGGATAATAATTTGAAGATGTGCTTAAATAGATATTATGGTCCACTGCCCATGTACAAATCTAAGCTCCAACAAAAGACTTTGCATTATTTGAAATAATGGTTGAAGGGGCACTAAACCTGGTCACAATTCCATCAAGGAATTCAATAACTAAAGATTTAGTGGCATCCTTCAATGCAATTGCCTCTATCCATTTGTTGAAGTAATCTATAGCAGCTAAAATCCATTTGTGACCTGAACTAGAAGGAGGATTGATAGGGCCTATGAAATCCAACCCCCACTGAGCAAAAGGTTGATCCACCTAGATAGGATGAAGGGGAAGAGCTGCAAGTCTTTGTTTGCTAGAGAAGAAGTACATCTTTCACACTTCCTCACATACTTATGACAATCATGAAACAGAGATGGCTAGTAATAACCAACCCTCATGATCTTCATTGCAGTTGTTCTAGCTAAGAAGTGGCCACCATCAGGACCATCATGAAGCTCTTTGATCATTCTTCCAGCCTGGTCTGAATCAAGGCATCTAAATAGGGATCCATTAAAATATTTTCTAAAAAGGATACCATCAACTATGACTTAAGGGATTGATTGTAATCTATACTGTATCCTTTTAGTTCTATCTAATCCTTGAGGGTATCCATTTCCTAGAAAGAAGTTCTTCATATCATCCATCCAATTCCTTGGGCCATCATTTCTTGCTTCTTGTTCTTCTATAAATACCATGACAACTTCTTCATCTGATTCTTGAGATGATAATATTTTTTTACACAATCCTTTCCCTCTTACCAGCTTGGTGACCTAGATGTCAACATCATATTCCATCACTCTAGTAATCCAGCCAACTCTTTTCTCACCAATATCTTTGTTTAAAAGGAACTCCTTCACACTGGTGTGGGGTACTAACAAATGAATCTTGTTATGGGATAGGAGTTGTCTGAATTTCTTTAAAGCTCTGATGACTACAAGGGCTTGCTTCTCTACATAGTTGTATTTATCTTCATATTCCTTAAGACCTTCACTAAAGAAAGCTATGGGCTGCTCTTCATTTTTGTCATTTGTTTGGGTCAAGATAGTAGAAATGCTTGACTCACCACCTAAGGTATAAAGAATGAAATCCTTCTCAAAATTTGGGTTCATGAGAGTAGGGGCTGAGGCTATGGTTGCCTTGATCTCTTCAAAACTTTCCTTCCCTTCCTTGGTCCATGCAAAGACCATATCTTTCTGTAGCATTACTATAAGAGGTTTCACCATAGTGGCAAGATTTGGAATAAATCTTCTCACAAAATTTATCCTGGCTAGGAAACTTTGCAGCCCCTTCTTGTGTTTAGGAAGAGGAAGAGCAAGTATTGCTTTTGTTCTCTTTGGATCGATGGTTAAACCATCTTTAGATATAATATGTCCTAATAATTTTCCTTGATTGGTAGAAAAGACACACTTTCTTGGGTTAAGAGATACCCCAAACTCTCTACACCTTAAGAATACTTGTTTGAGATGATCAAAATGATCTTCTACATCCTTTGAATACACAGTGATATCATCAAGGTAGACTAATACAAACTTGTCAATCAATCTTTTGAAGGCCATCTCCATTGTCTTCTGAAATGTAGCACCTACATTGGTTAGCCCAAATGGCATCTTACAATAAGCATAGGTACCCCATTTAGTGGTAAATGTAGTCTTGTACCTATCAAACTCTTTAACCAGTACTTGATTGTAACCAAAGAATCCATCAAGAAATGAAAATCTCTTTGAACCACTGACCTTGGATAAAATATGCTCCATAGAAGGGAGAGGATGGTGATCTTTAAGAGAAACTTGGTTAAGGTCCCTAAAGTCCACACACAATCTAATTTCCCCATTTTTCTTCCTAACAAGGACAAGGTTTTCTACCCATGATGAGTGTTTGATGGGAAAAATTATATTGGCCTCAATCAACTTGGATAGCTCCTTTCTCATTAAGGGTTCAGTTTTGGGATTCACTAGTCTCTATTTTTGTCTTACTGGTTTTACATTATCAACTAGATCTATGGTATGATGAAATAACCTTGGGTCAAAACCCTTTAAATCATCACATGTCCAAGAAAATACATCATTAAATTCTTGACATAGATGAATAAAATTTTCTTGTTCAATTTCAAAACATACCTTACCCATGTTCAAGGATTTTCCATTAGAAACCATGACTGGAGTGTAGTCACCTTCATCCTCAGCTAAGTTCATGACCCTACCTCTTTCTTGATCATCAGGATTGAAGACACTTTCTAAGGTAATGAGACCCTTAGGCAGCTTGTTGGAGCTGAGATGAATGATCTGATCACCATATTGATCCTGCAGTCTTGACTGACTTCTCTCTAAAAATTTTGCCTCATTCTGCAAGAAATTGACAATTTTTTTATTAGACTCAAACACTTGCCAATGGATGTTGTTATCAGGGATGGCAAGCCTTACTACCAATCTAATTTGTTGCTTCTTCTCCTCCTCAAGATTCCCTGGCACATCACAAGATGTACCTATTGCTGCAAGTCTATCAACATGTCTGTTTTCCTTTCTAGGGATGCTTTGAATATTAAATGCATCAAAACCTTCAAGAAAATCCCATACTCTATGTTTATAAAACTTGAGCAAACCATTTTTGGTGATATTCTGATTTCTCAGTTGATTAACCACCATCTCACTATCTCCATACACCCTTAAGGCTTGAATTCCTCTCTTTTGCGCAAGTAGGAGACCTTGGATCAAGGATTCATACTCGGCTACATTATTGGTACAATTGAATTGGAGCCTAAAGGAGAAGTATTACCTTACTTGTGTAGGACAAACTAACATCACACCAGCCCCTAATCCATTTTTATTCCTTGATCCATTAAAGTACATACTCCATATCCCACTTACATCTCCTTTAGCACCCACAAGATTGGGGACTAGAGCATCCTTTTCCAATATACAATATGTACTGAGACCTATCTCAAGGACCTCTGACATAGGGTCAAACTGATATGCATCAGCCCACTCATCCAAGAAGAAATCATGTATCTCTTCCAGGGGAGTGGTGGGCTCCTTCACTATGTCATTTTCATCCATCTCTAGAATAAGGCAATTCATGTTGATGGAATTAGGGGTGTAGGTTTCAGTATGATGGAGGGCTTGAGGCTCTGCTCTAATTGAAGCATTGGCTCCATATATTTTTTTAAAGAACATATATGACCAGTCAGAAGATATGTAACCACCTATTTGGGCAGTAAAATCTCTTGACAGACAGATGGCAAAATATGGCTTGACCTCAGCAACAAATATATCTTGGGTTATATTACAACTAGGGCATGCATGTAAGGCCATCTCCACATTCCTAAGGATTCCTACAATCTTGATAGTACTATCATCCAACTATAATACATCCCTAATAATGGGCTCATATTTCATTCCTAAAGCATCAGAAACACACCTAGGCATTACTAAACTGCTAGCGCCGGAATCAATCATGCAATTATGAACTAGCTTGCCCCCTATAATTAGAGAAACATAGAATGGAGGAGGTCTAACCTTATTACTTGTTTCTACTCCCCTTGATGGTTGTACTAGGATTGTGGCACTTTCCATACTAGGTGTTTGATCCTTTGGTTCAATTCTTTCCAATTCTTGTTGTAGCAACCTCTTCTGCATGGGTATAGTAGCAGCAATGTCTCACATGGAGATATTCACATTTGTCTTCTTCATTTGCTCTACCACACTAAATGGCATAGCAGGTGCTTTGGTAGAGGCTTTACGAGCTGCAATTGTATGAGGTTGTGTCATGTCCCCTTTTCAAATAATTAAAAATAATAATCTTTGCTAAGGAAGGCACGTAGGCCCAAAAAGGAAAAGTTTCAGCAAAAGGGGATAATCTTTGGAAGCGAATGGACTAATAAATAAAAATTATTATTAAAATATGTTTTATTAATCATTCCTGGATGTGAGTTATGGTTATGCCCTCTTTTAAGGGGTTTGGAGGCATTTTGGGCTCATTCCAGAACTTGATTTTTGCTCATTTCTTTGTTATTCTTTAGAGGCTGCCAAACCTGTGGAGAAGGAGACCCAAGAACGGGAGTTTGCAGGTTTCCAGGGAGACCCAAGAATGGGAGTTTGCAAGTTTCCAAGAAGGCTAAGGATGGGAGTTTGAAGCCATTCCATGTGCATGCTCATGCAGAGTTTGCCTTTGTGTTGAACAGTGTAGATTTGTGGGTTTTCGGGTGTATATTTTGTAAGAGTTTGGTGTTTGCATTCACATTTGAATGTTAGTTCTTGGTGAATTTGGTGGTTTCATGTTGCTTCTAATCAGCTACATGTCGAAATCTATGGTTGCATGCTACTTCTAATCAATTGCATGTTAGTTCTTGGTGTGTGAAGAAGTTATAACCTATTGGGGTTACACTCTACTTTATCCAGAATTGACAGGTATAGTACAGAGTCTCAGAGGACACGATCTTGGACAATTGATATCCAGAGTTAGAACAATAGAAAGGATGGTTATTTAGATATTCGAGATAAACTTAAGAAAATAAGCCATGACATGTCTAAATAGTTGGTCGAGCACCATCGTATAATGAATGACATGTTGTCCGACCCAGCTAAGGTGGATAAGTTGACTGGATTTCTATTTGGCAGATTTTCTCACAAGGTAGATGACACAATTACCAAGAACTTGCATGAGGATTTTAAGAAACTAGCTTATAGCTAGGAAAAGGTCTTAGATTCTACTCTGCCACAGGAGGTAGTGGGTTTAGATGATGATTATAAGGATGTTTTTGTGCATGATGGTGAGATATCTGGTAGAGATGAGCAGACATTGAGCATTCATGACTTTGCTGAGAAAGAGTACTAGGAACAGTTAGATGCTTCATCACATGAGGTTGAGGCAGGTAGTACTCCACATGATTTGTCTAGCCAGCTGAAGGTGAAAAAAGATAGTATTGTGACTTCATTATCTCATCATGACAGTATGCAGGATATGATAGAGGATCACATTCAGATGATTCAGTTACAGGTAGACATAAGGGAGTTCAGGCAAAGTCTCCTTGTGTTGACTTACAAGCGATTAGGGAAGGAATGGGAATGATGAAGTTGAGTTATTTACATCTTCTATTAGATCATGACCATCTTCTTAGCCTTGTCGGAGACTATTTAGATGCCTTGAGGAGGAAGGAGGAGGAAGTTGACAGGCTTTCTCATGAGCTTGAGGACACTCGAGCTTCTTTGGTGAATACTCCATTGGCATTACAAGACTGGGAGAGACATGGGGATAAGCATGGCATGGAATTGAGTTTAGTTTCATCTTGCACTCCTAATACTTAGCTTTTTACGAATGGTAGATCATATGTGGACATTGATAATGTTGCGAGTTCATCTTGCATTCACATCCAGGATATAGGGATAATGTCAGACAGGTATGTGGAATTAGTTGGTATTGGTCATATTACTCAAGTGAGGATTTTTCTTGAGTTACTAGTTGATTATACTTTACGGATATGGACTCGAGATTGTTATATTGGCATTTGGGATTCAGTTGACTAGAAATCTTTAACACTTTTTGGTAGCAGTGATTGTTTGGGTGCTATCATGGATTTGATTAGCAGATTGCATGGTGTTGTCTTTTCTTGTGCCAAGAGCTTATTCGATGTTGGTATTAGTTTTTATACACTAGTGTTGGGCTTTGTTCATATATCCAGTCGACCATACTTGCTGGAATGTGTTAATGATATTTAATATTTGGCAGTGTGTATAGATGAGTCCCAGGATCATATTCACATTGATGACATCCAGGAGGATGCAGTGGGCAGTTTTGAAGACTTAGTTTCCATGGGTACAGAGGAGTTGGATAGTAGTGCTAATGTTTTTGATACTCTGTATGTTGATATGAGCTTTACATTTGATTCACATGATATGGATTGTAACACTCTAGAGACTAGTGACTTTGAGGATACTCCTTTAGACAGTGCATCAGAGGAGGTTTGTAGGAGACAATTAAGCCAATGCCATCATGTGTCTAATCAGTTGAGAGTTAGTGACTGAGACATTGCTATCACTTGCCAGCATTTTGATGCTGCTTGTCAATTGTTAGCAGTTTATGGATGGGGTTCTCCTACTAGTGATGAGCAGGAAGGCAGTTATCTTTCCTTGACAGAGATCCGCCCTTTATGGGAGGCTATTCGGATTTTGAGATAGAATTATATGCAGTTGGTAGCCGACAGAGATTATCTTATGGAGTGGGGCAGTACAACATATGATGCATTGTTGGCCAAGGAAGATGAGGTGAGTGAGCTTACTGAGCAGCTTGAGGTGACTTCTGAGATTCTTGAGAGTACATAGTTGGCTTTCAAGGAGTCATAGTTTCATTTGGCTAAGGTGACCATGGAGTTAGAGAAACTACAGTCTTTACCTGATTCTATACAGTCACAAGCTGTGGTGTTTGGTGATCGGAGGATGTCGATGATCGAGATTGTCAGAGACAGTGGAGATGGGGATGCATCCATCCTTGATACTAACATTAGCATATTAGGTTCATTCCCACTAGAGTCAGGTTCAATTGAGTCGAGTGTTGTAGCAGATTGTTGTATGCCTGACATGGTGGTGGCCTCTAGTATTGATGGCACGGAGACTAGAGATGTATCAAAGATCATGTGTGATGTTGGTGAGTCGGTAGTTGGCATGGTTCCTACTAGTAATACTACTCCCTTGGTGATATCTTCAGAGGTAGTAGTTAGTTCCAACATGGTTAATTATCAATTGCAGTTAGTTTCATCTAGATTATAGTCTGAGCCACTGACTAAGATTGGCGCATTCTACTGGCATTAGACTATGAGGTATGCTCATCAATTTACCTTTGATGAACATGTTGATGAGATGATGATACAAAGATGTACTTTGGTTCCTAGTGCTTGTCATCAGTTATGGGACAGTTTGACGCCTTGAGATGAGAGTTGTGATGGGCATGACATGGTGATAGGTTCTGCAGTTGATAGCTTGATAATACATGACTTAGAGTAGGAGTTTGGTAGTGATGCTTCAGCAGTTGTTGTTACTGATTCTACTCCTTTGGCTATGACATCTCCTAGCTTAGCTGGTAGTCAATCACAGTGGGCTATATCACTTGTTCATGGAAAATTTGGTTTGGGGTCCATTTTTTACTCTTTATCTTGTAATGTCTTTTCATCATCAGCAGTGCATGGGAGTTATGGTTATGTGATAGTGGCTTGTGATTTGTAGAGTTGTGTTGACTACAGGAGTTGTACAGTGTGTGGATTCTCCATACTTGGTATAGTTTCATTCGAGAGCATTCACCATTGTTGCAGAGTTGGATTGTACATTCCATATAGGGCAGTGGGATGCATTGATGGTATTTACTATGTTGGTAGTTTGATTTGTCCACTTTACTTGGGTTTTGATGTTCTAAGAGTTTGTGTCTCATGGATTTCTAACTGTGGCAGTGGTGATTTTGGAATTTGGTTGAGCTGTAATTGTCAGTTTGATTATGGATTCCTCTTGGTCATATTGCAAAGGATATTGCAGGAGCCTGTGTTAATTGGTAGTAGTATAGTTCATGACTAAATTTGGGATCCAGGTGGATTGATTGGTTTATTGTTCAGCCATTTCTTGAGGACAAGCAATATTTGGGAGGGGAGGATTTGTCATGTCCCCTTTTCAAATAATTAAAAATAATAATCTTTGCTAAGGAAGGCAGGCATGCCCAAAAAGGCGAAGTTTCAGCAAAAGGGGATAATCTTTGGAAGAAAATGGACTAATAAATAAAAATTATTATTAAAATATGTTTTATTAACCCCTCTTGGATGTGAGTTAGGGTTATGCCCTCTTTTAAGGGGTTTGGAGGCATTCTGGGCTCATTCCAGAACTTGATTTTTGCTCATTTCTTTGTTATTCTTCAGAGGCTGCCAAACCTGTGGAGAAGGAGACCCAAGAATGAGAGTTTGCAGGTTTCCAGGGAGACCCAAGAACGGGAGTTTGCAGGTTTCCAGGAAGGCTAAGGATGGGAGTTTGAAGCCATTCCATGTGCATGCTCATGTAGAGTTTGCCTTTGTGCTGAACAGTGCAGATTTGTGGGTTTTCAGGTGTATATTTTGTAAGAGTTTGGTGTCCACTTTCAGATTTATTAAGAATAGGTGAAGCTGTGAATCTTTTGGCACTATTTTTGGCATACCCGATTTGGGGTTTCTTGAGAAATTTGGTGGATCTTTGTGATATTAGTTGTTTAATCTTGAAGATCTGATTAGAGGCTTGAAATATCATATAAAATCAGAAAAGGGACATTTTAGGTTGAGATGGAATAACCTAAGGATCACTTGTATCTTTTCTGCCATAGTTTTTCCTTTGCTACTGAAAAGTATTTGATTGATTATTTGTTGCTTGCTCATGAGATATTGAACTTGAAGTTGAGGCCTGATTGGGAGGAGGAGGGACAACATCTTCCATAGCTCTTCTTTTGCTTCTTATGTTATGAGCAATGGAATCCTTGTTTACATTACAATGCTCCTCCATCTGATGATTCGTAAAAGAGCAATCACCTTGTCTTTGCATATCTGAGGCATCCTTAGATTGGTCCTCTTTGTATGCTTGTTTTGCTACAGGTTCTTGGACTGTCAAGGCCACAAAAGATTTAGCCTTCTAACACATACAATAGGCATAGGAGTAGTTACAAGAGGGACAAAAATCTTGATCTTGGGCCATAATTTTTTGAGGGACTATGGCCCTATTTTGGTTTACATTTGAGGTTGAAGCATGGCCACCTTGCCTACTTTGATCAAAAGAATGGTTCCAATGATTCGGATTTGGAGGCCTACCATTGTTCAGAGTTTGATATTGCAATTGATGAGGCTTACTACCTTGAGCTTGCTATCTTTCTAAAGTCACCACCTTGTTGCTCATTTTTTGAATCATAGAGAAGTTATCCTCCAACCTCTCTCCTTGATCTTGTAACTTCTTCCCTTGATCTTGTAGTTTTTTATCAAGGTTCTTCTCTCTTTTGTCCATGTTCTGCATCAGAGATTGCATCATTTCTTTGATTTCATCTATCCCATTTTAAGATGTGGAAGCTTGAGGGACTGGGACAAGGGATTGTGAGGTGGAAGCTATGGGAAGGGGAGCCATTGCTAGTTGATGATTTGGAACATCAGGGAAGAAAGGCATAGGAGGCCTTGGAGCTAACTTACCTCCTTGTATCAATATATTTTTTGCCCTTATTGCTATGTCATAAGCATTAGGCAAGGTATCTCCTCCCATAGTTTGGATTGTAGTGGCAATATCACTGTTAAACGCTCTAAGATAATGCAAGAAGGAATTACTAGGGGTAGGCTTCAATGAAGTAGGTATTCTATCCGATGTCTTTTGAAATCTATAATTAAAATTAGTCATACAATCATGGGGGGCTCTTTTTATAGTGGTCAATTGTTCTAAAAGTGACAAATAGTCACTCTTATCCTCAAAATGTTTGCACAATCTTGCTCCTAATCCATCCCAATCTGTTATAGAACCATGAGCTAAACCTCCATGCCATTGTAGTGCTTTTCCTTTCAAGGATGAGGCTAGGAGCCTAACTACAACATCATACTTCGTAATACCATGGATATTGCAGACATTTGCAACCTCTTGAATGTGTTATGAGGGAGAGATAGAAGTTTCACTAGTAAACTCTGGTAGAATTTTTAGGGCAGCTACTGGTATATCATGTCTTTGAGCTAATAGGAGAGGGCTCCCACCATTAAAGGTGGCAAAAGTGTGAGCTCTAGGAAATTCCATATAGGCAAGTGATCTATTGATATGTATTAATGGTAGTTTAGGTTGAGATCTAACAACAGGAGGAGTAGAGATAGATCTTGTAGGGGTGTTTGATATTACTGCACTCCTAACTGGTGATAAAGATATTCTAGTCTTCCTTCTTCTAGAGTTTGAAAATGAAAGCTCTTGATATTGAAACTTGCCTCTAGAAGATGCCCTTGTTTCAGCTCTGGGCATGAATCACTGCAACTTTGGTCTGGAACTAGATATGTATTTAAATCTCAGAGTCACCAAGTGCTTTGAAGAATGAGCCTCTTAAAGGCTTGAAAATTGAAGCCAGTACTATCTCTTCAGCATTGATCTTCAAATCTTCTCTTTTGACACTAGTAGGCTTGAAATTTTCTGAAAAGGAGTCCCACCTAGCATGCCAAAAACTATTGGTATGACCAGTGGAGGTTTTGGGAACTGATTTAAATCTAACTATTTGTCCCACTAGGCGTGCCAAAAATTGTTGTCACTTAGGTTTGCACCCTTGTCCAGAGCCTATGCATGAGGACAACCTAGTGAAACATGGAAACAACCTCCAAGCTATGGGACTTAAACTGTGAGGTTGAGTCTCTAGAGAAGGTCAGCTTCCTCTTACTATTAGGGTGCACCTAACTACTCTTGGAGAGGAAAAGGGAGAAGGAGAGCATGAAAGAAAATCTACCTAGTCTAATCTAAAGAGGTGATGCACCAAAGTAGAGTGTTTAGACCAATCTCTACCCATATATGCACTATTGAACCAGAATGAAACTAAGGATATACACATCTAGACTTGCTTTAATCTAATAACCACATGCAGATCAAAAAACTAGAATGAATGACATAAGGAAGAGAGATTCACTTATATTATCATTCATAGGCCAAAAGAGATACAGTCATGCAGGTTATAGATATCCACAAAACATCAATGAAAGACAAGGATTCTTTCACTTTCACACCAATGGCTGAAGGAGATAATTAGAGGATCATATAGGTTAGAGGCACAGGGAATTTTTTACACTGAAATTGTAGAGCAACAGTAGAGAAAAGTCAGAGAAAGGTTGACCTAGACAAAATTTACAAAAGTTGCCTTTATAGTTCAGGCATAACTGAGATTTTTCCTCCAAAACCATCCTGCAACCACCATCGTTAAGTCCTATAAGGAACAATCATGGAGAAAATATTATCTGGGTATAGATCTAGATGCAAATGATATTTGATCCTCTGTATCAAATAATGCCTTGAGAAGATAGGAACGGTGCCATTAATTATACTGATTAGGTAGATGGATCGGATCAAAGTGGTAGAGTGTTCTTCCATGTTCAACATTCACTTTTGGGTGGTTGGGACCGATCATAGATATCAAATCGTGCAAAAAACTTGGTCTCTTATCATTTTTGGTGCATGAATCAGCAGAGTCAGCAAGTCCACCAAACTCTGCATCCAGAACAGGCCATATGGGCCAATAACCTCCTTTCTTTTTTCCACCTTGCAAGGTCTTCCCATGTTGACCACTCTCTTTCTTTACTAACTGTGACAACTTTTTAAAACTTGACTGGGATGGGTTACAACATAACCGCCAACCCTTAACTGTCAAGCTTGGCCAGGCTCGTAAGGCACATGTCACCAAGGTGCTATGTCGCTATGAATATCTTTTGAGCACTTTCTCATAGTGAGATAGCGCTCACTGTAGATCTTCCTTAATTTGATGATCGTGAAGACTCGCCGTTTCTTGCACTTGCCTTTAAAACTTCTGGGCCCACGGACTACTGTCAACACACCTGACACAACTTGGCATCTAACTCAGCTTGAACCGGTACCATCCCATCAACTTTATAACACTCGACCCCACTGATCCACATGGCAAAAGGGTGCTATGTTGCTAACATTAACATCCTCGCAGTTCTCCATAGCGAGATAGCGCTTGCCATGGATCTTCCTTTAGATCTATGATGAGCCACAAGATTGTACTACTATGCATCAAGATGGCCAAATAGACCAATGAAAAATTGCCACCATACTATGACCCATCTGACAACTGCCACCGAGGATGAGCTGTACTATCACTTTGGAGAAGGGTGGGCCCATTATGTCATCTGTGCCATGCATCGCCAAGGCATTATTTCGCTATGGGTATATACCATACAACTCTCAAAAGTGCAATAACACCTATTATAGATGTTCCTTGATCTAGCGGTGAGCAAGATGGGTCTATCCTATTAGTGTATCAACCAATAAGAATTGGCCACGTGCCAAACTATCTAACAAGTCCTCGCAGGGCCCATGTTCCACACAGTCATGCCTTAGCCAATTAAAGGATTGATCAACTGCTAATGAGGACCCAGTTACATCACTGATATCTGATGGGGCATACTTGGGACCCACCTTCCTTCTTGGTGTCACTAACGTATCATTTTCCATCTGGGCGCTATGTCGCTAATGGCGAGAAGCATGAATTTTTTGATAGCGCCATAGCACCCTCTATTGATTTATCCAAAACCAGCACCTGAGAAACAACCAGGAAAAGAGGGACCCACCTAACATGTGGTAGAAGGGTGCTATGTTGCTAATGCAAAACATCATGCAACTTTCAAAAGTGACATAGCGCCAACCATTGATCCAACGATGAGGAACTTGTGGGCCCATAGAAACATATCATAAGCTTTACTTTTTAATTTTTTCAATGTTTCTTAGGAATTAAAATAATATTAACTCTAGGAAATAGCCATTGGAAGGTAAGCATTTAAAATTTGAATATTGGTGGGGCACAAAAATAAGCAACACTCACCATTAAGGAAATTATCTTGATATACATTTGATGGATCTATCATCTAATCTATGCTACAAATGAGATCAAAAATCATATAGAAGTATGCCTAGCCACTAGAGAAAATGTTTCCTCATAGTCTATTCCCTTCTTCTAAGAGAACCCCTTTTCCATGAACCTTGTCTTGTATTTTTTGATGCTACCATTTGCAACATGTTTTATCCTATAGATCTAGCATGATCCAACAACTGCTCCATCTATTGGTCTAGGCACTACCTCCCATACATCATTCTACATTATTGAGGAATATTCCTTAACCATGGCATCTTACCATACCTGATGCTCTATAGCCTACTGATAGTTGGAAGGCTCACTATATATCTACCAACTAGATAATTAGTGCCACATAGTCATTGAAGTTGGTTGGTTGTCTCTATTGTCTATTACTCTTCCTATGAGCTCTCACAAACCCCCAAGTATCCATTTGTATATCTTGGACCTCATAGTTCTTGGTGCCAACTATAGAGGATGAAATATAAACCTACTTTTTTCTTCTTCATGCATTTCTTGTTGCACTAGTTACTCCATGAACTTGACATCATGTCTAATAATAATTCTTCTAGTCCCCCAGAATAAAAATCCTATATGCCTTTGAGGTGTCATTATACCCTACAAATTATCTCCTCTCTACATTCTTATCTAGCTTTGTGAGTGCATCATTTGGAATATGACAATATGTCAATCTCCCAAAAATCCTAAAGTGATAGACATCTAGCTTCTTCCCTGGGTTTCATCTTCCCTAGTACCTTCTGTGGAACCCTATTCTTAATGTAAATTGTTATACTATACATCTCTTCCCATAAGTAGCAAGGAATGTCATAGTCTTGTAGCATAGCCATTGTTACCTCTGATATAAAATGGTTCTTCATTTCAACAACTCCATTCTACTATAGGTTGTAAGGAACTACCCACTCTCTCTTAATTCCTTTAGTGGTATATAACTCCAAGAAGACATTTCCTTTGTATTTGCCTCCATTGTCTGATCAAAGAACCTTTATCTTCCTTCTGTTAAGTTCTCCACAAGAGCCTTCAACTCTTGGAATTTGGAATCAATTGAAAGCCTCATCTTTGGTCATTCTAGAAGTATATTCAAGTGTTCCTAGACAAATTATTAATAAAAGTAACATAATACTAGCTCATATCCTCTAAGATATTTCATCAACATTGGTCCAAAAACATCTAAATGTACTAGATCAAATATACATTCATTTTTAGTGTCACTCTTTGGAAAATATTCTTTCATAAATTTCCTCAACACAGATCCCTTACATACATCATCATGCCCTATGCTCACCTCTAGAACATGTGTCAATGTCCCACAAAGAACTTTAAGTGCTCCATGATGAACGTGGCCCATCCTCCTATGCCATAGTTCTCTAACATCTCTAGGATTATTGCTGCTCATGAGTGCCTAAGGAGTATCAAAATCTAACCTATGAAGGTGACCATTCCTAACTCCAATAGTCATGGGTGATTTCCTTTGATTATGCATGGTCAACACACGTGCCCCTCTAAATAATACATTATACCCCTTAGCCTGAAGGAAAAAGAAAAAAAAATAAGATTCATACTTGACCTTGGAACATGAAACACTCCATGAAGTGAAATTATCTTTCCATTCTCCCTCTAAAACTGAACAATCCTTTTCCCAACTAAGTTGAGTTTGGAGAATTACCCTCTAACTCATGTAATATTAAATGAAACCTATATATATATATATATATATATATACATATGTATATATATATATATATACATATGTATATATATATATATATACATATGTATATATATATATACATATGTATATATATATATATACATATACATATGTATATATATATATACATATGTATATATATATATATATACATACACACACACACACACACACACACACACACACACACACACACACACACACACACACATATACATACCAATCACACTGCAAGGTTGACCTAACCATATAAGCTATGAGTGTAAACTCATCTTCTATTATAGTGGATAATTCTTCTACACTTATTGAAGATGCCACCTATTTCTTTCCATTCTTCCTTTATGGGAAATCACTGAGATATTGAACATACTCATGACAACCAAATAACTTAATCTTAGACATACCCTTCTTCTCACTTTGTGAATTCAATCCTTTGCTAGATCCCTTCTTTTCTTTCCCTTTTCATGCTAGGGAAACATTTTCCTATTCTACCTCACTTTTCTAACTCTTGTTGGCCCCATTGACAAGACTTAGTCTAAATTTCTCTAGAGTGAAATCACCCCATAGTTGATCCCAACTTGGTAAGGTGTCTTATCTTGTGAAAACTTCAACAAAGATACTCCACTTCTTAGTGAACTCATTTAGGGCTATTCATACTAGCTCATAATCATTGGGACTATCCCCAATAGCTGCTAACTCATCCTTGACAAGTGTAAGCCCAGTGAGGCAACTTGTGATGTCTTATCCATGGTTCATCCAAGTATTCTTCAACTTCTCTCTAAGAATCATCTTCTATTGTTGGTAGCATTCTGGTATAGATTCAAAATGTTGTCCCACATCTTCTTTGATGTATCTATCTATAATATATGCGAAACAATATGATCCTTGACATTATTAAAGATTAGCCTCCTTATCTTGTTATTGTCCTTCTTGTGTGCTACAAGATATGTTGCATCTGTAGGTACAACTACACCAGTTGTAACATAATTCTTGATACAATTCTCTTCCAACAATAAAGAAAGTCTGGCCTTCTAGACACCAAAATTCATGGAACCATCCAATTTTTCATGATATCTCAAACAATCTAAAGAAATTTCAATGGATAAAAGCAATAATAAATCTAAATAGATCAAACTAGGTTTTATAAATCCTCAAATTCTTTCCTAGGGAAAAAGTTTTCTACCCTCAACACTTATTTGATACCATGTGAAAATTACTATTGTAGTTACTAATTATTAATCTCCTAACTTAAAAAATTATTAACTACTAAAAATTAATTCACAACTAATATCAAAAAATAACACAATTGTAACTTCACTAATAAAATACGAAAAGAAGTAAGCAACATAATGACACAATAATTTTGGACAAATTGTCCCTAGGAAAACTAGTTTTAGAGATTAGGAATAAATTTAAAATTCCTTGCCTCTTACTAGAATAACTCTAAAAATCTCCAATTTATCCCACTGTTATCCCCAACACTATCACCACACCCTTTCTAACACTACAAGACTATTAGCTTGTTGGAATTCTTTAGAATAATTGATAGTGGGGGTGAATTAGTTATCCAAGGTCTACATGTGCAATTAAAACTTTTCATAACTTAGTGAACCCATATCCATAAGACATTTTCATCATGCATGCATCCATTGGATCATATGTTTACTTAACTATCAACTCAACTTTGCATAAATGTAAATATGAAACATAACAGATTCAATAACATATTTGACACAATGATTTAATGTGGAAACCCAATTTGGAAAAACCACTAGTAACATGCTAGTCATTCACACTCTTCTGAAGTGATGCGCTATGAAAGGCCAACCCTATTAAAGGTTATAATGCACACTATTAAATTTGACCTAGTTAAAGGATTTCAATCACCCTATTAGGAGTGAGCCTTTTTAGAGGACTTTATATCATTCACCTAGAATGTTACCCAGTTAAATGATCTACAAATGACTGTTAGGTCAACCTTAATCCAAAGGATATAACCTAGACTAGTACAATGATTAGAAAATAATAGTAAGGCCTAATTTGATAACAACTTACAACACACTTACAGATTATAGATCTTTGTTTTAGTCCTCCATTCTACTTGACTTTCACACACTTTGGCTCTGATATCTTGTTCACCCTTCAAGTATTCATACCCTTAAGACTTCTTTCTTTTCTTACCAATGTAGACACTTCTCTTAGGTCACTAAATGAAGCAATACCCTAGAATCCTTGTCTTCCTCTAGTTCTCACACATGACAACCTTTTCTTCTAGCCAACCATCTCTATAAAAAGGAAATTAAGATCTTTTGTCATTCATCCTCCATCATCCATTTTAGGGTTAGGTTGAATTAGGTAGGACTCAATGAATCTACCCACCATTTCATTTTATTCCCTTCTAGAAAATTCTCCTTCAATGCTCTTTGAATTCACCTCAAAATGGTTTATCTTGAATTCTATGCCACTAGCTCATCAAGATTATCTTACACACAGTTCACACAATCCAAGAAATCAAACTTGTTAGCTCAGATTCATCAAATTCTTGATCTTTCTCATAATACTGACACTCATAATTGGTTGGCTTCTGATGCTTGATACATACCATGTTGCTAGGTATCCACTATCAAAACACTCAACATGAACTAAAGTTTACTGGTGCTCAAAATCAACTAAACTTTACATGGCATCCTTGGCTTACACTAACTTTTCTTGACACCTAGTGTACAAATTATTAAGCTTGGAAAACACAATTCTTTTAACTTGTTCTTCTAAACTTAATCAATGTAACCGTCCTTTGCAATCTTAAGTAGATTATCAATGCACTATAATATCACTATCTTAACTAATCCTCGTACTCCTTTTCCATATCATAATTCAACCTTTCCACTAGGTGCTATTGTTACCTCATTTGATCAAATCCTCTTTATCAATCAAATAAATGATAGTACTTAAATCATCTAAGCAATTGTCTTACCAACAAGTAGCAAGTTTGGCATCAATGACTAAAAAATGATTGCAACACATATTTATCTTATATCAATCTATTTTCTATAATCTTCCTCTTTGGCATTGATGGAAAATCAAATGGACCAAACTTAATCAGTATAACCAAAAAAATACCAAAAATAAAATTATTCTTTGTATTGAAATCTCTTCCTCTTATCAGCAATTTTTCATCTCTAGAATAGGTAACAAATTTTTTGTCCTAATCAATAAAAAATAAATCAACTCATCCTTATGACTCTCTCAGAATCACTTCTTATATCTCCCTCAACATTATCTCCCTCTTACTAGGTAGATGTAATCAATAGGTACACTATCTCCCTCTGAGTAGATATTCAATGTTTCTTCTATCTATATCTTCTATCTCCCTCTATGTCTCTCTCCCTTTGGTACACTATCTCCCTCTTTGAAAATTATTCCAAAGACTTTTCATATTTAATATGTAGATATGAACATTTTCAGTTTCTCCCTTGGTCACCTAGGTTGTGACTGATTTATAGTTCCAACTCTTTGACTACCTTAGGCAGATCCTAAAGTTGGAGCCACTACAGTAATGTGTAACATATGTCAATCAACTTGTTTGATGTAGGGCACTTCTCATGCTTCTTAGATAATTTTTGATAGGAGCATCACCCCTAGTTTACCTGTTAGATACCAAAGAGAATTCTTAGGTAATTCTTCTATGAAGATATCATCTATTTTCTCTTTTGTGTTAACATATTCTATCTTCACCTGTTTATCTTCAACTAATTCTCTCAAGTAATTGTAATGAAATAACTTTCACAATAGAAGAAATAATATGAAATATTATATAAATTCTTGATAATAACTTAGAGTAATAGGCCACTTTGAGGAGACAACCTCCAAATATCTCCAATGAGTACACACTTCACAATATGATGTTGAAATAAGACTCAGAACCTCCTATATATACCTAATTATGCTTAGGTTGAATGAACACAACCATACATAACACCTAGGCTGACATACCTACCTAAATAATAATATAATAATGATAACATGACTTAATTAAGGATTAAGATATCCACAAGTTGACTATTCATAACCCTATATACACCAATATTATGGGTGTAGCATGTCCTCTCTCTTGAAAGAAGCATTGTCCTCAATGCTAACCAACTGTGGATTCTTTTGAATGAACTCCTCATCCCCTTGTGTTGCCTCTTCAACTGGTAAGTTCTTCCATTAGATGAGATACTGAGTCAAGGTTCTATTCCTCAATTAATTCTATCAAGGTTCTATTCCTCAATTAATTCTATCAAGTAATTGTAATGAAATAACTTTCACAATAGAAGAAATAATATGAAATATTATATAAATTCTTGATAATAACTTAGAGTAATAGGCCAATTCGAGGAGACAACCTCCAAATATCTCCAATGAGTACACACTTCACAATATGATGTTGAAATAAGATTCACAACCTCCTATATATACCTAATTATGCTTAGGTTGAATAGACACAACCCTACATAACACCTAGGCTGACCTACCTACCTAAATAATAATACAATAATGATAACATGACTTAATTAAGGATTAAGATATCCACAAGTTGACTATTCATAACCCTATATACACCAATATTATGGGTGTAGCATGCCCTCTCTCTTGAAAGAAGCATTGTCCTCAATGCTAACCAACTGTGGATTCTTTTGAATGAACTCCTCATCCCCCTGTGTTGCCTCTTTAACTGGTAAGTTCTTCCATTAGATGAGATATTGAGTCAAGGTTCTGTTCCTCAACTTCTTCACACATGTTTGAAGAATGCACTTTGGTTCCAAAATTATTCTTCCTTCTTCATCAAGTTCTAGTAGTATTGTTTGAGTAGGAATATTTTGCCCAATTACCTTCTCCAAACAAGAAACATGAAAAAATGGATGTATCTTTGTTGTTGGTGGCAACTCAAGCTTGTAAGAAACACTACCAATCTTTTGCATGATTTGGTATGGTCAAGAATATTTTAGAGACAATTTTTTTTTTTTTTTTGTTGTTTCATTGAGATTTTTTTATAAGGCTACAATCTCAAGAAGACCTAGTCCCCAACTTCAAAATTTCTTTCACTATGATGTTGGTCTGCTTGTTGTTTCATTCAATTTTGTGTCATAGCTAAATTATCCTTGAGTCCTAAATGTACCTATTATTGATGAAGCAAGTGTTCCTCTACTACCTGAACTCTTGGTGACACCTTTAATGATTATGTGATGGAAGAAGGATGATATCCATAAAGTTCCAAAAATGGAGACATTTTTGATGAGCTATGAAAAGAATTATTGTACCACCATTCTACAAGAGGTAGACAATCTAGCCCATCTAATTAAGGATGATATGATGAAATATGAGACAATTGAGTACCCAAATAGGAGAATAAATCTTTCCAAAAGTGACTAGTAAAGACAGTATCATGATCGCTAACAGTAACCTTAGGTGTACCATGTAGCTTTTGGATATTCTCCAAGAAAACTTTTTCCACTATACTTGTAAAAGGATGTGATAATGTAATGAAATGTGCATATTTAGCGAGGTGATGAACTACTATCATGATGACATTATGACCTTTTAGATTTGGGAAGCCCTATGATGAAGTCTATGGATACCTCTTCCCAATGTTGGCTAGGAATAAATAAAGGCTGCAAGAGACTCGGTGTCTTAATTATTTCCCCCTTTATTTCTTTGACAAACCAAACATTCAACCAAAAATTTTTGAACATTACCTTTTAGCCCTTCCCAAAAAAAATCTTGCTCGACGTAATGATATGTCTTCAAAAATCCTAAATGACCACCAATTAAGGACTCATGTAGTTCTTTGAGAATCTTGTGTTCAAGAGTGGAATTCTTGTAGAGATACAAGTACTCTATATACCAAAGAATATACCCCTTTAAACAAAACTTATATAAACTACTAGGGTCACTTTTTATTTGATGGATGAGATTTCTTATTGAAACATCATTTTGCCACTCTTCTTTGGCTTCTACCACCCAATTTTCTTGTAATATTTAATAAGGGAACACAATAAGGCTTTATTTTTTTCATCCTTCCTGGAAAGTGCATCAGCCACAATATTTTCCTTCCCTTTCTTGCATACAATTTCAAAGTCATATCCCAACATCTTAGTGACCCATTTTTTTTGCTCTTCTAATGATAATCTTTGTTCCAAAAATATTTTAGGCTATCATGATTTGTCTTAACCTTGAAGTGTTGACCCATTAAGTAAGGTCTCCATTTTTTAACTACATGAAGGATTGCTAGCATTTCCTTCTCATAAATAGGCTTGAGTTGATTTTACCTTTTACTTGATGACTCTTAAAAGAAATTGGTTGACCTTCTTGCATGAGAACTACTCCTATCCCATTTCTAGAGCAATCACATTCCACAATTAATTCTTTGGTAAAATCGGGAGTGGAAAGCACTGGAGTTGTACACATAGAGTTCTTTAGTTGCTCAAATGATACATTACTAGATTCATTCCAATGAAAAGAATCTTTCTTCAATAGAGTGGTAAGGGGTACTACTATACGTGTAGTGCCTACCCTCGTTCACATCTTTTCTGGACATATTATTGCTATTATTATCAGACTATGATAGACTAGCTTTATGTTAATGGATTAGTGTTATTTTTTTGACACTATCCGACATTATGTTATGGATTCATTTGTTATATGATGAGATCATTTAGACTTTACATTTCATGTATGTATGATGATCATTATATTGTTATTGTTGATGATTAGTTAGATGGTTTATTATCTCATGTGTTTTATTATGGATACTTACCCCATACTTGCATGTGTATGGTGTGTGTGTTTTCTTATCGTATTGCATTTCTAATGTGGTTAAGGAAGGGAGTCGTAGTCTCCTGCTTAGTCGGGATCTACACGATGCACCACTTCCTGTCATTGCCTGTTTAGTTTAACATTATATATATATTGTATGTACATGCATGTTTTTTCTACAGGTTGCAGG
This sequence comes from Cupressus sempervirens, assembly GCA_028749045.1. Lineage (NCBI taxonomy): Eukaryota > Viridiplantae > Streptophyta > Pinopsida > Cupressales > Cupressaceae > Cupressus > Cupressus sempervirens. The sequence continues at coordinate 66,375,968 of CM053783.1, forward strand.
TATCGGGTATCGACTTCCCTGAATTGCCAGGATGCGCGTACCCTATTATACTATCTCAATGATAAGAGAAGGGAGATAAATTCTCAAGTCCAAATCCAAAACCCTAAAACCATTTGTCCTAGTGAGTTAGGACAAGTATCAGAGTTGAGTACCCACTAAATGTGTTAGATGACATATTTCGTGATTTTTAATCCTTTAGACTGATTTTGTATGAATTGTCCTATGATGGGTTTTCATATTTTATCTTGAAGGTCTATGGTGAATTTTCTATTAATTAAATCTCAACAAATAGATTTAATTAATAAATTAATTATTTAAGAAAATTAAATATCTTGATCTTTAATATTTTGATTATAATTAATTCAAGGAGAATTAATTGAGAAAAGAATTAAATAAAAAGAAAATTAGAAAATTAAAATAAATAATAATTATAAAATACTAATAAATTAATAAAATAATAATAATAATAAAAGTTATAAAAATTAAAATAAAAGTTATCAAATTTAAAATGGGAGTTATAAATATTTAAATGGAAATTATTTAAAAAGTAATTGGAGTTATAAGCTTGCTTGGGAATTAACGCAGTTCTCCATTTTTCATGTGTCAACAACACGAGGGTTAGTGCATCAATTGAGCACATGGTGTCTACAAACCTATGGCTCATCAAAAAGGTTGGAGAAGACCCATGCTTAGTTGGTGACACCTTCCAGCTATTTCTAGAAGCATTCTAGAGGTTTCCTGAGAGCTCTTTATATTCAGGCATTCCTAAAAGCTTAGACATAGGGTGGATAGCGTGGAGAACAATTGGAGCATTGGAGGACTTGAGAATTCTATAGAAGGGAGCTTGTTCTGTGGGAGAGCGATATAGCATCAGAGTCCGGGTAGATTCTTGTGATTTCACTTATGCTATTTCCGCATCTTGCTTTCCCTGTCTTCTTCGTGTCTTCCATATGTCTTCATTATGCATTTTTAATTTGGGCAATTAAAATTTATTTGAGGATTCTATATGCTTAGATTTGAAAATGACACGGGGCTAGGGTTTCAATTCATAGACAAACCCATTAGAATTAGTTATTAGAAATTTTGAAAACCAAATTTCATAGAGAAATTCTGAAAATGAAAGCTTGTATTCATAAATTATCATTTATATATATATATATATATATATATATATATACTGTGATATTTATAATTCTGTATATTATATATATATATACATATATATATACATATACCTTTATATATATATACATACATATGTATATATATATATATATATATATATATATTCATATGTGTTAAAAGTCGGATATCTTATTGTGGGCAAAAACGTTTTAATGGACATTTTTCGCAAATGTAAAATCGCGCAGCGATTGTTTTAAAAAAAAAATATATATAAAATTTACATTTGGGTGCGGGCGGAATCGCACCCCCGTACCCGTGCTTTGAAGGGATCGTGAGGTACCTGCTACACAACATACTTGTGACAGTAACAGTCGCAGGGTACCTGCATCAGCAGGGTACCCACGACAGATGTCACTTCGGTGACAGCCAACGGCTTTTGTAATTCGGCTTTGTTAAAAAAAAAAAGATCGTTATTCGACTTTTACTTTTATATGTGATCCGAAATTAATGATATTCGATTTTTATAAAATGCGATAATAAATATTATATATTATATATGTATGTATGTACATACATACGTACATACATACATACATACATACATACATACATACATACATACATACATACATACATACATATATATATATATATATATATATATATATATATATATATATATGTATGTATGTATGTATGTATATATGTAATATGTAAATATGTTATTAAAAGATTTAAAATTGTTTGATAAAAGATTTAAATAATTCATCTTTTATAATGATGAATAGTTTTGTAATTTTATAATTTTAGCTATTAAGATTTAATTAATAGTTTCAGATTATAAAATATGTATAGTATATGAAAATTAAAGTTGGTGGGGAACGTTTTTTAAAATATTATCATTGGAAATTGAAGTATAGAGGAAAACTTTTAATCCATCCAAAAATAGTACATGGGAAAAAACATACAAAATGTTCCTTTAAATTCTTTCTCTAAACTTGGAAACATAAACTAAAATTTGGCATTTGAATTTAAATTTGAAACTTAGCAAAACCAAAACATGTGTTTACATTGTGCTAATATTTTGGGATTTTGGGTTGACTAGTGTTGACCGGTATAGGACGTCTACCAGAGGCTTGGGGGTTATGTGATTGTGATGTCATGATGATGTTTTATTTCTCGATCTTTATAAACCCAACCATGATTATGTGATGGAATGCTCTATGTATTGGTTGTGATTACTGATTGTTAAAGTTGAGAATCTTATGTTTGAGACCCTTGACTTAACCATTATTTTTGGTCATCGATCAGTTATCCTTGGATACATTCTAGTCGCCATGATGGGACTAATATGTGGATTTATTCTTAATGATGTCATGTTGTGACATGTGTGACTCAACCATTTTGGAGTCTTCGATCAGTATGTTTTTGAGATATTCTTGGTTGCTTGTTGAGAACCAATGGATATGATGATCTATTTTGAGATATATTTTGGTTATTAAGAACCAATGGATACTTTGATTATCAGTGATACTTCAGTTGCCAATAGAGAGTTGTTGTAGTCATGATTTTCTATGGATGTTGCTCATGGAGATTTGATGCTTTTGTGCATATTGGATGATTTTATCATGGATATTTGATCATTTTATGGATTTTCTTTATGATTATGATACCATGAGCATTAGGGTAGGATATCTGCATGTAGTGTCGAGAAGTGGCTTGCAATGGGGGCCGGGGCCCTAAGAGGCTGCCAGGGTAACTCATTGTAAGTTGGATTAATAAGTGATAACATTCACACTTAATACTAACTGAATGAACCTAAAAAGATAAGAGTTTTGGTTCTCGCCCATGCCTTGAGTGCTTGTATAGGCTAGGATGGGAGTAGTGAGAACGCATGGTTACGACCTTGCATTCCATAGTATGCCTTGTCAGTATGAAAGGATACTAGTGGCCGCATGAGATCTGTATGGACCCATGGAGTTTAGCTAACTGCCAAGGTAACTTGTACGAGATAAATGCAATGACACTTTCCTGCTTGCATAGTAGGTTCCTACATGTCATTGTGTGCCTCTGGGAAGTAGATGTCTGTTTTGTGATTGGAACCTTTGAGTTAGTATACTTTTAGGATTCCTGGACTTTAGAGACTTGTGCTATGTGATTTTGATAGCCTGTTTGGGACTTGAGATTATCTCCTCAGCACGGTGGGAGTGGACCACTTAGGTACCACGTGGTCGGGTGGTAGTGTATTTTTCACTCTTATCATTTGAGATTCATTGAGACATCGCGGCTGATGCGTCCTTCATGATGGTGGATATGTATCCTTTCATTGATGGTTAGCATATGTTAGATGGTGTTATCCTATGCTTATATTTGCATGTTAGATTACCTTCTACATATGATGTTGTATTCATCAAGAGTGACATTCCTACTATGTTAATGTCGATGATCTCTTCGGTGATTTGGAATGTTACACGCAGAGGGATGGCTAGGGCCCATGATGGTCTAATGATGCTATTAATGGTTGGGAGGAACCGTACACTTAGTTTATTTTGTTTGATCTTTATGATGGATGTATATGACTTTTATGATTATGTATCATGAGAATCATGTGACTATCTTTACTTTGATGTATCATGGATTAGAATAGGAAGATGTACCTTGTTTCACATATGTATATTCTTTTAAGTCTTCATACCCTGTGACATGTACAGTGGATGATTGAGCATTTGGAAATGTAATGTATGAACATTGGACTTATCATTATTATTTCATGTGGTTGTTGTACTAGATGGATTCATGTATGTAATTCAACGTTAAGGGATCTTAAAGAATGTAATCTGTTGTGCATATTATGTTTACTCTCTAGATGGAAATTGCTATTGCTTCCGTGATTGTGAATAAGTTATATGTGGTATTTACTTTCATGTAATTTTAAAAGAAAAGAAAAAAAATGTTACCAAACTTAGTGAAATTCTAGGTTATTCTTTGGAACCCTTGACGGGGCATTACATTTGGTATCAGAGCCCAAGTTTCTACATTGGTAGCTCTGGGTATTTCGAAACAACTAGAACTTGAACTAATAAGTATATCTCTTCAACTTGAAACTAGGTAAACTGAAAAGAAAAATAGAACTTGAACTGTTACTTGTATATTTTTCATACTTCAACACTTAGTTGTCAAAACTGAAATTTTACTTAGAGCTAAACATAGAACTAAACTTAGTCTATTGTAGCATGTGTCGTTTGATTGTAATAGTACTCTGTACTATTGCAGGATGGTATCTGGGAGTAGGTCTTCTGTTAGAGGCCATGGTAGAGGTCATGGAAGAGGTCGTGGTCGTGGCAGAACCATCAGTGCCCATGAGTCGGCCCATGAGGGATCAGCTCGTATAGAAAGAGGGAAGAGCACTCTAATAGGCAGCAGGAAGAGAGCCATAGAGAGGACCAAGCTGAGTCTGAAGAGGTTGGTTTGAGATAGTTGATGTAGACTATTCTAGAACGTCTACCTCCTGTTCAGGAACAACCTAAAGTACATCAGACCGAACAAGAGCATAGACCCTGATCTAGAAGTCCTTGGAAGGATCGTCAGAGGTCCATTGTGTCCACTCAGATGAAGGATCTTTCAAGATCCAAGGTTAAGCCTTTCAATGGGCAAGGTTCTGGTTATGTGGCCGAGCAGTGGCTTATTTCTCTCGATAGGATTTTTGCTATGCAGGAATTTGACAACAATGTTAAGGCAAGATTTGCGATCACCAATTTGGAGAATTTCGGGGTCACTTGGTGGACAATTGAGGAGAAGAAGTTGGGGATCGATATGAGCAGTGTCACTTGGGAACTATTCTTAGAGAGTTTATATGAATGATTCCTACCAGAGGAATGGAAACAACAAAGGGGAGATGAATTTCATAATCTCAAGTAGTACACTATGTCAGTGACCAAGTATGAGCGTAAATTTTATGAGCTCATGTCTTTTTTAGGGTTCAGTGAAAATTCAGCTCAATTGACACAACACTTTATTAGGGGTTTGAACAACCGTATTATTGGGGGTGTCAAAGTATTTGAGCCAAAAACCCTCAAGGATATGGTACATTGAGCAATCCTTGTGGAGGAAAGTGTCAACCTTGGTCAAGGTGGTTTTGTAGGAGCGCCAGCAACGTCAGGATCTAAAGGCAACTTCAATTCAGGTGGTAACAAGAAGCCTTTCTTTACTAAGGGAAAATAGTTTCAGCAACAGTCTCAACAGATGCAATAGTAGAAGGGATCAAATTCTCAGGCTCAAGGTGGTGGCAAAGGTTCTAACTTTAAGAACAACCGCAATGCTCAATGCAATAAACAAAATCAGCCCAATCAACCAGCTCAGAGTAGTCAGTCATTTTTTAGTAGGAATAGCCCACAGAAATCAAATGTACCACCTATGGGTAGAGGATCTGGCAGGAATACAAAATGTTTTTCATGTGGAAAGATTGGTCATTATGCAGCTCAGTGTCCACAACGAGCACCTCAATTTTTAGGACCTAGGCCTACAGCTTCAGAGCCTACAGTTGGTGATGCGGGTAGAGCTCATAGAGTATTTGCAGTAGTTGAACACTGCCAGGCGGATCATCAGGGAATAGTGGTTGAGACCACAGGTGCTATTCGAGGTATATCTCTTTTAGTATTATTTGATTTAGGAGCTACAAATTCATTTATTTCACCATCTATAGTTTCTAAGTGTAAGTTGGATGCGGTGAAACAAGATCATGGTTGACAAGTGGAGCTAGCCTCAGGTATCAAGGTCTCCACAAACTCTGTAGTTCATAAATGTGGGCTTAGCTTAGGAAGCTTTATATCTGTAGTGGATTTTTGAGTCATACCCCTTGGTTCCTATGATGTGGTTTTAGGCATGGATTAGCTTGGAACTCATAAAGCCAGTATAGATTGTAGGAAGAAGATTATTATGTGCCAAGATGAACAAGGGAATGATATGAAGATAGTTGGGATACCAAGGCCTATATCTTTGCGGATGATTTATGCTATGCAAATTAAGTGAAGTTTCTGTAAGGGATGTCAAATATTTTTTGTTATGGTAAATGATCTTGATGAGGAAGATCCTATGAGGAAGACTTTAGATCACCCAATTTTGCAGAGTACGCCGATGTTTTTCCAAGTGAGATTCCAGGCATGCCTCCAAAGAGGGATATCGATTTTAGCATTGATCTAATTCCTGGAGTAGAGACTATTTCTAAAGCTCCTTATCGCATGACTACACAGGAACTAGGAGAGCTACGTCTTCAACTAGAGGAACTTCTGGCCAAAGGGAGCATTCAACCTAGTGTATCACCGTGGGGAGCTCCAGTGCTCTTTGTGAAGAAGAAAGACAGTTCCTTGCACCTTTGTATCGACTACAGACAGTTGAATAAGGTGACTATTAAGAACAGGTATCCTTTGCCTAGGATTGATGACTTATTTGATCAGATCAAGGGGGCTATAGTTTTCTCCAAGATTGACCTTAAGTTAGGATACCACCAGCTTCGCATTAAGGAAGCTGACATTCACAAGACCGCTTTTCGAACTCGCTATGGGCATTATGAGTTCACAGTGGTACCTTTTGGGTTGACTAACACTCCATCAGTGTTCATGAGTTTGAAGAATGGTGTATTTCAATCATATCTTGACAGGTTTGTACTTGTGTTTCTTGATGATATATTTGTATACTCTAAGAATCAGAAGGAGCATGAGGAACACCTGCGGTTGGTATTGCAGTGTTTGAGAGACAAGTAGCTTTATGCTAATGTAGCTAAGTGCGAATTCTTCAAATCAGAGATTCCATATTTAGGGCATGTCATCTTAGGTGATGGTATTTCAGTGGATCCTGCAAAGATTCAGGCAATAATAGATTGGCCGACACCGACTAATGTGTTCGAGATTCATAGTTTCATGGGCCTAGCAGGATATTATAGCAGATTTGTCCAGAACTTCTCTAGGATAGCACATCCTATCACTTCTCTTCAGAGGAAAGGAAAGAAGTTTGTGTGGACAGAAAAATGTGAGGAAGCATTTTAGAAGCTCAAGGAGCTTTTGACTAGTGCACCAATTTTAGTAGTACCTAATCTAGAGGGAGATTTCATGGTGTGTACAGATGCTTCTCTTGAAGGGATTGGGGCAGTGTTGATGCAGAATGGACGGGTGATAGCGTATGAATCACACAAGCTCAAGGATCATGAGTTAAATTATCCTACGCATGATCTTGAGTTAGCAACAGTAGTTCATGCTTTGACAAGATGGAGACATTTCTTGTTGGGGCACAGATTTGAGCTACACAGCGATCATCGTAGTCTTCAGTATATTTTTACTCAGCCTAATTTGAATGCTCACCAGAGACGATGGATGGAGTTTCTATGCGAGTATGATTTTGAGGTTAAGTACATTCAAGGTAAGGAGAATGTGGTGGCGGATGCTTTGAGTCATAGGAGACATGTGGTAACATCGATGACTCTTAGTGTGGATTTGAGGAGTCAGATTCTTCAAGCACTGCCTACGGATTCATGGTATCAGGAAGTGTGCAGAGAGATAGACTCAGGAAGACCCTTGGAAGGAAAGTTTGCAAGTTACATTCGATAATCAGATGGTCTTTTGAGACATTTGGGGAGGATTTATGTGCCATTAATGGATGAGCTTCACACCTTGATTCTAGCAGAAGCCCATTGTACACCATACTCAGCACATCCAGGTGTTAAGAAGATGCATGTTGATTTGAGACATTTGTTCTTTTGGTCCGGAATGAAGTGAGATATTGCTGATTTTGTGGCTAGGTGCCTTGAGTGTCAAAGAGTTAAGGCAGAACACCAGCATCTAGCTGGACTTTTGTAGCCAAATCTCATTCCTTCTTGGAAGTGGGATATCATTTCCATGGATTTCATTGTAGGATTACCTATGACCGTTCGTCGTCATGATGCTATCATGGTCACCGTTGATCGGTTGACTAAGGTGGCACATTTTTCACCCATCAGGTCTTCCTACACAACAGTTTCTGTAGCTAATGTCTTCATGCGTGACATTGTGAGGTTACATGGTATTCCTAGAAAGATCATTTCTGATAGGGATCCTATATTCACATCTACATTCTGGACATCGTTGCAGCATGAGCTTGGAGCACAGTTAAACTTTAGTTCGGCATATCATCCAGAGACTGATGGTCAGACAGAGAGGGTGAATCAGGTTTTGGAGGATATGTTACGGATGTATGTGATGGATAGGCAGACATATTGGGAGGACTATCTCTATCTAGTGGAGTTTTCTTATAACAATGGGTATCATAGTTCTATTGGCATGGCACCTTTTCAGGCATTATATGGTCATCCTTGTCGTACACCCTTGAGTTGGGACAACCTTGAGGATTGCATTCTGTTGGGTCCTGAGATGCTTCGTGATATGGAGCGACAGGTAGTGCGTATCTGCGAGCATTTGACTACGGCACAGGATAGGCAGAAGAAGTATGTTGATGCTCATAGGACTGATAAGCAGTTTGCAGTGGGAGATAAGGTTTTCTTGAGAGTGTGACCGCGAAAGAGTCCGATCCATTACGGAAAGGGTTCTAAGCTAGCACCTTGTTTTGTGGGACCATTCGAGATTCTAGAGAGGATTGGCCCGGTTGCTTACCGCCTTGCTCTACCGCCCAGCCTAGCTCGCATTCATGATGTTTTCCATGTTTCAGTGCTTAGGTAGTATATTCTTGATATTGTGCATGTTCTTGATTGGAATGCGTTGCATGTAGAGGATGGGAAGTTGGCTTTGGAGCCGGTTCATATTCTGGAGCAGCGGGGGTTGACCCTCAGGGGTCGAACCATCGAGCAAGTAAGGGTCCAATGGGACCCTACTGATGATTCTTCAGCTACTTGGGAGGATGTAGCTAGATTGAGGGAGTTATATCCCTACTTGTTTGTAGGCTACTAGGAGTAAGCCTAATCCAAGGGGGGGTGGATGTAGTGCCTACCCTCGTTCACATCTTTTCTGGACATATTATTGCTATTATTATCAGACTATGATAGACTAGCTTTATGTTAATGGATTAGTGGTATTATTTTGACACTATTCGACATTATGTTATGGATTCAGTTGTTATATGATGAGATCATTTAGACTTTACATTTCATGTATGTATGATGATCATTATATTGTTATTGTTGATGATTAGTTAGATGGTTTATTATCTCATGTGTTTTATTATGGATACTTACCCCATACTTGCATGTGTATGGTGTGCGTGTTTTCTTATTGTATGGCATTTCTGATGTGGTTAAGGAAGGGAGTCGTAGTCACCTGCTTAGTCAGGATCTACATGATGCACCACTTCCTGCCATTGCCTGTTTAGTTTAACATTATATATATATTGTATGTATATGCATGTTTTTTTCTGTAGGTTGTAGGTACCGGGTATCAACTTCCCTAAATTGCCAGGATGAGTGTACCCTATTATACTATCTCAATGATAAGAGAAGGGAGATAAATTCTCAAGTCCAAATCCCAAACCCTAAAACCATTTGTCCTAGTGATTTAGGACAAGTATCAGAGTTGAGTACCCACTAAATGTGTCGGATGACATATTTCGTGATTTTTAATCCTTTAGATTGATTTTGTATGAATTGTCCTATGATGGGTTTTCATATTTTATCTTGAAGGTCTATGGTGAATTTTCTATTAATTAAATCTCAACAAATAGATTTAATTAATAAATTAATTATTTAAGAAAATTAAATATCTTGATATTTAATATTTTGATTATAATTAATTCAAGGAGAATTAATTGAGAAAAGAATTAAATAAAAAGAAAATTAGAAAATTAAAATAAATAATAATTATAAAATACTAATAAATTAATAAACAAATAATAATAATAAAAGTTATAAAAATTAAAATAAAAGTTATCAAATTTAAAATGGGAGTTATAAATATTTAAATGGAAATTATTTAAAAAGTAATTGGAGTTATAAGCTTGCTTGGGAATTAACGCAGTTCTCCATTTTTCATGTGTCAACAACAGGGGGGTTAGTGCATCAATTGAGCACATGGTGTCTACGACCCTATGGCTCATCAAAAAGGTTGGAAAAGACCCATGCTTAGTTGGTGACACCTTCCAGCTATTTCTAGAAGCATTCTAGAGGTTTCCTGAGAGCTCCTTATATTCAGGCATTCCTAGAAGCTTAGACATAGGGTGGATAGCGTGGAGAACAATTGGAGCATTGGAGGACTCGAGAATTCTGTAGAAGGGAGCTTGTTCTATGGGAAAGCGGTATAGCATCAGAGTCCGAGTAGATTCTTGTGATTTCACTTATGCTATTTTTGCATCTTGCTTTCCCTATCTTCTTCGTGTCTTCCATATGTCTTCATTATGCATTTTCAATTTGGGAAATTAAAATTTATTTGAGGATTCTATATGCTTAGATCTGAAAATGACACGGGGCTAGGGTTGCAATTCATAAACAAACCCATTAGAATTAGTTATTAGAAATTTTGAAAACCAAGTTTCATAGAGAAATTCTGAAAATGAAAGCTTGTATTCATAAATTATCATATATATATATATATATATATATATATATATATATACTGTGATATTTATAATTATAATTCTGTATATTATATATATATTCATATGTGTTAAAAGTCGGATATCTTATTGTGGGCGAAAACATTTTAATGAACGTTTTTCGCAAATGTAAAATCGCGCAGCGATTGTTTAAAAAATATATATATAAAAAAAATTTACATTTGGGTGGGGGCGGAATTGCACCCCCGTACCCGTGCTTTGAAGGGATCGCGAGGTACCTGCTACGCAGCGTACCCGTGACAGTAACAGTCACAAGGTACCTGCGTCAGCAGGGTACCCACGACAGATGTCACTTCGATGACAGCCGACGTCTTTTGTAATTCGGCTTTGTTAAAAAAAGAAAGATCATTATTTGACTTTTACTTTTATATGTGATCCGAAATTAATGATATTCAATTTTTATAAAATGCGATAATAAATATTATATATTATATATGTATGTATGTATATATTTAAATATAAATATATATATGTATATATGTAATATGTAAATATGTTATTAAAAGATTTAAAATTGTTTGATAAAAGATTTAAAGAATTCATCTTTTATAATGATGAATAGTTTTGTAATTTTATAATTTTAGCTATTAAGATTTAATTAATAGTTTCAGATTATAAAATATGTATAGTATATGAAAATTAAAGTTGGTGGGGAACGTTTTTTAAAATATTATCATTGGAAATTGAAGTATAGAGGAAAACTTTTAATCCATCCAAAAATAGTACATGGGAAAAAACGTACAAAATGTTCCTTTAAATTCTTTCTCTAAACTTGGAAACATAAACTAAAATTTGGCATTTGAATTTAAATTTGAAACTTAGCAAAAACAAAACATGTGTTTACATTGTGGTAATATTTTGGGATTTTGGGTTGACTAGTGTTGACTGGTATAGGACGTCTACCAGAGGCTTGGGGGTTATGTGATTGTGATGTCATGATGATGTTTTATTTCTCGATCTTTATAAACCCAACCATGATTATGTGATGGAATGCTCTATGTGTTGGTTGTGATTACTGATTGTTAAGGTTGAGAATCTTATGTTTGAGACCCTTGACTTAACCATTATTTTTGGTCATCGATCAGTTATCCTTGGATACATTCTACTCACCATGATGGGACTAATATGTGGATTTATTCTTAATGATGTCATGTTGTGACATGTGTGACTCAACCATTTTGGAGTATTCGATCAGTATGTTTTTTGAGATATTCTTGGTTGCTTGTTGAGAACCAATGGATACTTTGATTATCAGTGATACTTTAGTTGCCAATAGAGAGTTGTTGTAGTCATGATTTTCTATGGATGTTTCTCATGGAAATTTGATGCTTTTGTGCATATTGGATGATTTTATCATGGATATTTGATGATTTTATGGATTTTCTTTATGATTATGATACCATGAGCATTAGGGTAGGATATCTACATGTAGTGTCGGGAAGTGGCTTGCAATGGGGGCCAGGGCCCTAAGAGGCTGCTAGGGTAACTCATTGTAAGTTGGATTAATAAGTGATAACATTCACACTTAATACTAACTGAATGAACCTAAAAAGATAAGAGTTTTGGTTCTCGCCCATGCCTTGAGTGCTTGTATAGGCTAGGATGGGAGTAGTGAGAATGCATGGTTGCAACCTTGCATTCCATAGTATGCCTTGTCAGTATGAAAGGATACTAGTGGCCGCATGAGATCTGTATCGACCTGTGGAGTTTAGCTAACTACCAGGGTAACTTGTACGAGATAAATGCAATGACACTTTCCCGCTTGCATAGTAGGTTCCTACATGTCATTGTGTGCCTCTGGGAAGTAGATGTCTGTTTTGTGATTGGAACCTTTGAGTTAGTATACTTTTAGGATTCCTGAACTTTAGAGACTTGTGCTATGTGATTTTGATAGCCTATTTGGGACTTGAGATTATCTCCTCAGCACGGTGGGAGTGGACCACTTAGGTACCACGTGGTCGGGTGGTAGTGTATTTTCCACTCTTATCATTTGAAATTCATTGAGGCATCTTGCCGATGCGTCCTTCGTGATGGTGGATATGTATCCTTTCATTGATGGTTAGCATATGTTAGGTGATGTTATCCTATGCTTATATTTTCATGTTAGATTACCTTCTACATATGATGTTGTATTTATCAGGAGTGACATTCCTACTATTTTAATGCCGATGATCTCTTCGGTGATTTGGAATGTTACACACGAAGGGATGGCTAGGGCCCATGATGGTCTAATGATGCTATTAACGATTAGGAGGAACCATGCACTTAGTTTATTTTTTTTGATCTTTATGATGGATGTATATGAATTTTATGATGATGTATCATGAGAATCATGTGACTATCTTTACTTTGATGTATCATGGATTAGAATAGGAAGATGTACCTTGTTTCACATATGTATATTCTTTTAAGTCTTCATACCCTGTGACATGTACAGTGGATGATTGAGCATTTGGAAATGTAATGTATGAACATTGGACTTATCATTATTATTTCATGTGGTTGTTGTACTAGATGGATTCATGTATGTAATTCAACGTTAAGGGATCTTAAAGAATGTAATCTGTTGTGCATATTATGTTTACTCTCTAGATGGACATTGCTATTGCTTCTGTGATTGTGAATAAGTTATATGTGGTATTTACTTTCATGTAATTTTAAAAGAAAAAAAAAATGTTACCAAACTTAGTGAAATTCTAGGTTATTCTTTGGATCCCTTGACGGGGTATTGCAATATGACCATAATTCTTCACAAATCTTCTATAGTACCCCGTAAATCTTAAGAATCCCCTCAGCTTCTTAATGGTTTTTTGAATAAGCCACTCTATGATAGCCTTAATTTTGTTAAGGTCCACCATTACTCTTTCATGTGAAACTATGTCCCAAATACTCCACCTCCTTAAGACCAAAAGCACACTTGGATGGCTTAACATAGAGTTGGTGATCTTTGAGTAATTGTAATGCTTGATATATATGCTGCAAATGTTCTTCCCAAGTCTTGATCTCAATTAATATATCATCAAAAAAACTAACATAAAATTTCTCAAGAACTTCTTAAAAATTAAATTCATCAAACTTTGGAATGTAGATAGTGTATTGGTAAGACCACATGGCATCAACAAAAAGTCATAATGACCCTCATGAGTTTGAAATGCTATCTTACAAATATCTTCCTCCTTAATCTGAATTTGGTGATAACCTGATCTAAGATCTCACTTAATAAAATACATGGCTTCATTTAATTTATCTAGAAGATCATCGATGACTGGAATAGGAAACTTATCTTTAGTGGTGTACTTGTTGAGCACTCTATAATCTAGACACATGCACCAAGTTTCATCCTTCTTATGCACCATCACAATAGGTGAGGAGTAAGCACTTTGGCTATGCCTGATAATTCTTGCCTCTAGCATTTCCTCAACAATTTTTTCTATCTCACTTTTTTGTATGTATGGGTACATATAAGGCTTGATGTTTGGTGGCTAGCTCCTTGGAACTAGTTTTATGGCATGGTCTTGATCCCTCTTAGGAGGAAGTCCTTTACACATATCTCCAAAAATCACTAAGTGATGATCAATTATTGCTTGTAAATATGGATGAGTAAGATCATTAGATTGAGAGATTTCTAATGAACATAGCTAGGCCACAAATTCATCTACACCTTTCTTAAGAAGCTTTTTCATTTGATGAGAGCTTACCATTTGTGGGGATTTTTCCTTCAATCCCCTTAGCTCCACTACCTCTCCTTTTGATTGAAATCACATGAATAGTTCTTGGAAGTTCATATCAATTGTTCTCAATGTAGTAAGCCATTGTACTCCCAAAATAATATCTGCTACACCCATGGATATTGTATACATTGGGGTATCAAGTTGATAATCTACGATGGATAATTTGATGCTATGACACTTCTCTAAACAACTAACTATGCCCCATTTGCAATCAAAACCTAAAACTTTGGGGTTGGATATATAAAACAATTTAGAAGAGTTACCAACTTTTTGTTGATAAAATTATGAGTACTAATTGAGTCAATCAACACTATTACTTTCTTCTTCTTTAAGAAATCCACTACCTTGAGAGTTTATGGTGCACTAAAACTTGAAACTACATGACAAGAAATGATTGGTTGAGAATCATGTGATTCCTCACATGACTCCCTATCCTCCTCTGATATGGGCTTATCCTCTTCTTCCTCACTTGGACCTTCAATATAGAACAATTTATTTTCACTACAGTTATGTCCTCAATTATATTTTCTATCACAATTGAAACACAACCCTTTTTCTCTTTTCTCCTCAATTTGTTGCAGAGTCAACCTAGTAGTTTGAGTTAGAGAAGGTATTGAATATCCCTTTTCTCTTGTCACATTAGCCCCTTGCTTTCTAGGAATCAAGAACTTCTCCTCTGCCTTGCATGCCACTATAAAAGACTCATTTATTGAGCTGGGACAAAACATGCATACCTCATGTTGAATGTGATCCTTAAGAAGACAAATAAATCATTCAAGTTCTCCTTTGTAATTTTATCCACTCTTAAGGATAGATTTTTGAATTTTTGAATATAATCCTTAACTAATCCTATTTGTTGAAGCTTAGCAAGTTGGCTAAAGAAGTTTTTTGTCACACTATTGTTATATTGTGCTTGGAGTTCTTCTATAAAAATTGGCCATGATATAGTGAGACCCATTTTCCTCCTATGAATACAAAGCCAATGATACCTAATGAATTGACCTAGTTCTAGATATAAGGAAACCATCATGACCTTTTGTCCATATGGGATTTGATATACTTCAAGAAAAAACTCCATTTGATTTATCCAATCATTGCCATCAAATTTGCACATGTTCACCTTTGGAAAAAAATTCCTAGATCCCGTAGGATTAATAAAATTTGTGTCATTTTTAGTTGACTTGAAGGTTTCAATTTGATTTCTTAGATCTCCTTCCTTGTTTCATTCATATAAGTGCTTAACATGCTTTGTATATTTGATATATCTCCTTGTAGGTCACACATATCCCTCTTAACCTCATCTTTGAACTTACTAAGTTCCCCGTTGGAATTACTATCATTTGTTGTTTCCCAATCTTGATTAGAGGATTTCCCTAGTGTAGTAGCATTCATTTTTCCTCTTGTTGAAGGCCTTGTCATGATGGAAACCAATATTTTTGAAATAAATCAAACAAATGTAATGTGAATTCTCTGATTTTTTTTTTTTTTTTTGAGTGTAACTTACAAGGGCCAAGATAGCCTTAATATAAAAAAATCCCCAAAAAATTTAGCAAATTTGTTGTCTTGAGAGAGAATATTCCTAATTTTGCAATATTTTGCTTTTTTTTTTTTTTTTTTTTTTTTTTTTTCCAGTTTCTCCAAGCATTGAAATTTAGGATTCTCTACTATGTATTCAAAAACCAAATACAAGTTATACTCAAATTTGGTAGGACGTGAGAGATATGAAGATCTCAATAAATTGTGTAGAAATAGTAATTCTATAATAATTTCCTCAAATTTGCTCCAATTCCTCTGAATTTTGGACTATAGCTTCTTCAATATGGTCTTCAAAACCCTTTAAAAATCTTTGAAAATTTTGCTAAAATCTAAAAGTTATGTTCTTCCTAAAATTGCTCCAATGTTGAGAAGAAATCTTGCCTCTATGGTGCCAAGATCATGCTTTGATACCACTTGTAATGAAATAACTTACACAATAGAAGAAATAATATGAAAATGATGCAAGAGCATCTAGAGGTATAAGGGCAATCTTGTGTCACCCAAAAAAATGCACTTAGACTAATTTTTTGTTTCATTTTTTTTCATTTCTGGATACCCCTTTGGGTCAAATAAAGGTTCCAACTCTCATAGTTCCACTATCAATGTTCTAGGTTTGAGTATTTGAGCACCTTGAGATACATGTAAATGCAAAAAAAATAGGACTATGTAATTGAGCCATAATTATGGTGGATTAGAAGGTGTAAATTGGAGAAAGGATTAAAATTATAATTTTGAATATTCCAGAAAAAGAATTAGGTCAAAAGGCTGCACGGTTTGAAAGTTATCATAATTTTTCAATTTTTGGAAACCTCCTAAGGATGCTTCAAAGTTAGGTTCAGGGCATTAAATGACATCGTATAGGGCTGAAAAATAGGGGACAAGCAAAGCTGGTCCATAAGGCTATAGAGCGCTTTAAGAGCTTTTCAAAAATGTAAATGGTTCATCAATCAGAGCTACGGTTCAAAAGTTATGCCTCTTGAAAGTTTAGTTACCATTTCTAGATTCTTCTAGTTTTGTACTGACTTCTAACGTGACTTCTGGAGCCTTCTATTTGGTCGGTGGATGCCAACTAGCACTTTCTAGAATGTATTCCTAATCTTTAACCCTTTGGGGTCTATTTAAGGACATTTATGGCATTGTAAAATGTAGTTCAGAGGTGAGTTTGAGAGAAAGTATTGGGAGAAGAAATTACCTCCAGATTTATGCTATTGTAAGTTCATAGGGCATGTTTTAGAGTCTATTTCTCTACACTAAGTGTACTAGCATATTTTCACAGTTAATAAAAATTTTCCCTTTCTTGTTGTGTCCATTCTGTGCTTGGGTTGTGTTCCCATCAGAAATATTATATAAATACTTGATAATAACTAAGTGTAATAGGCCACTTCGAGCGAGAAATCTGCAAATATCTCCATTGGGAATACACTTCACAATATGATGTTGAAATAAGACTCACAACCTCCTATATATACCTAATTATGCTATGGTTGAATATACACAATGCTACATGACACCTAGGCCAACCTACCTACCTAAATAATATAATAATGATAATATGACTTAATTAAAGATTAAGATAGCCACAAGTTGACTATTCATAACTTTATATACACCAATATTAAGTGCATAGCAGTAATGATACTTGATTGCAATGTGCTTAGTCTTTGTATGCACCAAAGGATTATTTGATATATTTATAGCACTTGTATTATCACAATAAAGTATCATAGGTTTAATGATTTCTTCTTTTATACCTTTAAGTAGCTATTTGATCCATACAATTTTTGTACAATTTACTTAAACAACGACATATTCATCTTTAGTAGTAGATTGAGAGATGCAATTTTGTTTCTTGCTAGTCCATGTAACCAACCTTTTTCTTAAGAAAAATGCTCCTCCACTGGTGCTCTTTCTGTCATCAATATTTCTAGCCTAATCAACATGAGTATAGACTCTCGATTCACATTTCTCATTTTTCTTGTAGTATAGACCATAGCCTTCTATTCTTTTTTGATATCTCGTTATTCTCTTAACTACCATCAAATGATTCTCTCTAGGATTAGCAAAGAATATTTCAACTACTCCAAATGATAATGCAATATTAGGTCTTCTATGTACTACATATTATAATTTTCCAATCATAGACCTATATAATGTTTGTTTCACTTCAGCTAAATCATCATTCTTTGACAACTTATGGCCTATAACCATAGGTGTATTTACTGGTTTTGAATCTTCCAATCATTTTTATTTTTTGTATCTATTTTACATACTTTGACTAACTGATGTATTTACCATATTTCATCTAATGTACTTGAAATCCCACAAAGAACTTGATCTCTCAAACATAGACATCTCAAATTCTTTCTTCATTTCATTTACAAAATATTTACATAAAGTATCTTGACCTCCAAATATGATATCATCAACAAAATTTTTAGATAGTAAAATACATTTTCCTTTCTCTATCTTCAAGTATAGATTTTTGTTATTATCAGTCCTCTAAAATCCAATCTTTACAAGATAATTATGAAGCCTCTAATACCATGGTCCTGGTGCTTGCTTCAAACCATATAGAGCTTTGTGCAGTCTCCATACTATTTTTTTATTGTTAGCATCAAAAAATCCTTCTAGTTGTTGTATATATACGTCTTCCTCAAATATACCATTTAGAAATGCAAACTTAACATTCATTTGATAAACTTTGAAACCTTTGTATGTACAGTAAGCAAGCAAAGTTCTTACTTCTTCCAATCTTACAACATGAGTGAATGTTTCTCCATAGTCTATCCCTTCTTCTTGTGTATAGTCTTGATAAACTAATCTTTCCTTATTCCTTGTGACTTCACCATTTTTAACTATACTATTTCTATATACCCAATTTCTACCAATCACATTTTTATCTTCTAGTTTTAAAAATAGAGTCCATGTCTTATTTTTCTCAGTTTGTTCAATCTCTTCTTCCATGGCTTTAATCCAGTCCACATATTCAAAGGCATCTTTCACTATTTTGGGTTCTTGCATGCTCAAAAAACATGTATCATTTGTCCACTTGTTCCTTATCATTGGTCTAACATCTTTATCACCAATGATTTGTGGAGTAGGGTGATGCCTCTTGACATACTTAGACAATCTTAGTTCTGTTGTAGTTTCTTCACTTGGTCTCTAAACTTCTGAATCAATACGTTCATATTTTTCAGGAAGCTCAACATCTCTTTCATGTACACTAATCTTAGAATTAGAATGTCTCTCAACTTCATCCTATAACTCAGCACTTGAATGTAGCTTAGTTCATGAATGCAACTCAACATTCATAGTATGTGACTCGGTAACCACTGGAACTTGCTATTGGTTTCTAACTTGATTTAAAATATCTTCATCAACTAGCATACCTTGATAAAAGTATACAAATGATTTGTATTCTTTTGGTTCCTTCATAGGTTTAGCCTCATGTATTTCTATATATTCATCAAATTTCACATTTGCACTTTCCACACCTTTGTTAGTATTAGTATTTAAACACTTATAAGCTTTACTTCTTATGGAATAGCCAAGGTATATACCTTCTTCACTTTTTGCATCTAATTTACCATTTTCAAAATTCTTGAGAATGTAACACTTGCTTTCAAATACCTTAAAATATTTTTCATTGGGTGAGTGTCCATGCCATAGTTCAAAAGGTTTTGAATGAGTACCTTTCTTGACTTGTACACGGTTCAAGGTATAGACAATTGTACTTACATCTTCTCTCTAGTATTTCAAGGCAACATTTTTCTCCATCATGAATGTCCTAGCATAGTCCATTATAGATTTGTTCCTCCTTTCAACAATTCCATTTTGTGGAGGGGTCTTAGGAATAGAATTCTATCTTTTGAATCCTTTATCATTATAGAACATCTCAAACTCATTTGACGTAAATTCTCATCCTCTGTTAGATCTCAAACATTTCATACTTTTACCTGTTTCCTTCTCAACTCTTTCTAAGTACCACTTAAACATTTGAAAAGCATTAGATTTCTATTTTAGAAACATAGCTATCATCATTCTTTAATAATCATCAACAAATAGCATAATTTACTTATCTCCTTTGTGGCTTTGCACTTCAATTGGCCCACGTAAGTTAGTATGGACAATCTCTAATATTACTTTAGAGGTAGGGGTCTTACTCTTAAAACTTGACTTTTTCATTTTACCTAATTGACATTGTTTACAAATTATGTTGTCAGGCTTCTTCAACTTAGGCAAACCTCTAACTCATCTCATGTTACTGATACTAACCAAGTTATCAAAATTAACATGACATAACCTCTTGTGCCATAGCCACACATCATCAAATACTACAAATAAACAAATAGTGTCCTCTATATCAAGATAGAATAGATTACCTCTAGTTTGACCACCTTTTACAATTAGATGTCTATCAGTATCATATATCTTAGCAATCTTGTTCTCAAACTCAACCTTACAATCTAAATTATTCATCAATGACACACTCAATAAATTATAGTTAAGTCCTTCAACATAATAATCATTGTCACATAAAATATTTTTTGTGAGTTGGATAGAACCTTTTTCTTTTATCAAATAGGGTGCATCATTATCAAACCTTACACTATTTCTATCATAATAATTCAAGGTAATGAAATTACTTTTATCTCCAGTCATGTGATGTAAACACCCATTGTCAATTATCCATCTGTCATTCTTGTTTACACAAGACACTAGTTTAGTTGCCTTGTCCTCATCAAATTCTTCCTTCATTGCAACATACACCACTTCATCATCATGATCATTAGGTTTGTCTTTTGTTTCTTCTTTAGAAATGTAGCAAAACTTCCTTCCTTTGTCTTTGTAATTATTTTTGTCTTCATCTCTTCTACTTTTGTACTTATATCGACCTCTTTAATTCTTCTTCTCTGGACATCTAGCAAAAATATGACCATCCTCATTATAATTGAAATACATGATAGGTAATTTACCTTTGAACTTGCCTTTACCTTTATGAAATCTCCATTCTAGTAGTGCTTCAAGTTGTTCTACATCCTCCTTATCTATTTCACTATCATTGGACACATACTTTACCTTTTTCTTCTTCTTCTCATTAGGTTCCTTCAATGAAAACTTGCCTTTAAAAGCATATTCAACATTGTTAGGTTTGAAATTATCAAAATTAGATAGCTCAAAAGCAGTGAGCCTACCTACTAGACCTTCAAGATTTAGATTAGAACTTGGTATACATCACAGCTCTTGTATTACAAAAAATTAATAGCATAAATGGTGTTGGAGTACTTTAGAATAACTAAGAGGAGGGGGGGTGAATCAGTTATCCAAGGTCTATATGTATAAATAAAACTCTTCACAACTTGGTGAACCAATAAAATATTTATCATCATGCATGCATCCATTAGATTATGCAATCACTTAAATCTTGTAGGTTACTATTAAATCAACTTGCAAAAATATAAACATGAAACATAACAGATTCATCAACACACTTGACACAATGATTTATGTGGAAATCCAATTTGGGAAAAACCAACAGTAACATGCTACTCTTTTTCACTCTTCTAGAGTGATGCCCTATGAAAGACAACCTTGTTAAAGGTTACAATACACACTTTTAAATGTGACCATGTTAAACAATTTTAATCACCCTATTAGGAGTGATCCTTATTAGATAACTTTTGATCATTCACTCGGAATGTCACCTAGTTAAAGGATTTACAAATAACTGTTAGGTCAACCTTAATCCAAAGAAGTTTACCCTAGATAAATACATTTATTAGAGAGTAATATTAAGGCTTGATCTAATAACAACTTATAACTCCATTTTCATATTATAGATCTCTATTCTAGTCCTCCATTTTGCTTGGCATTTACACATTTAAGCTTTGATAGCTTGTTCACCCTTCTAGCATTCATATCCTTAAGCCTTCTTGTTTATCGTACCAATGCAGACTCTTCTCTTAGGTCACTTGATGAAGCAAAACCCTTCACTCGTTGTCTTCCTTAGGTTCTCACACATGAAAACCCTTGCTTCTAACCAATCATTCCTTTAAATAGGAAATTTGGATATTTTTCTACTCATTCTCCATCATCCAATTTAGGGTTAGGATAGATTAGGTAAGATACAATGAATCTAGCCCATATTTCATACTTCTTCTAAAAAATTCTCCTTCAATCCTTTTTAAATTCACCTCAAAATGGTTTACCTTGAATTTTGTGAAACCAACTCATCAATATTATCTTCCACTTGGTTCATACAATCCAAGAAAAAAAAATTGTCAGCTTAGATCCATCGTATTCATGATCTTTCAAATAATGTACCCACTCAACATTAACTTGCTTCTTATCAATCTTATCTTCCACTTGGTTCATACAATCTAAGAAAACAAACTTGGCAGCTTAGATCCATCAAATTTATGATCTTTCAAATAATGTAGGCACTAAACATTAACTTGTTTTTGATGCTTGACAAATATTGCATTGTTTGATATCATCTATAAAATTACTCAGCACGAACTAAAGCTTACTGGTACTCAACATCAACTAAAATTTACTCAACATTCATTGTTTTTCTAAACATACACTAGAATAGACTTTTACTTGGCTCAAACTAATTTTTTTCTTGGCTTGCACTAACTTTTCTTGACACCTACTATCCACTCGACCAAACTTGGCAGACAAACTTTGTTTAACTTGTTCTTCTATACTTTTTTAGTGTAGCCAACCTTTGTAACCTTAAGTAGATTATCAATACATCATGTTATCTTTGTCTTAACTAATTCTTGTACTCCTTAACATAACATAACTCAACCTTTCCTCTAGGTGCTATTGTTACATCTTTTGATCACATCATCTTCATCAATCAAATAAGTGATAGTACTTAAATCATATAAGTAGTTTTCTCACCAGAAAATAGCAAGTTTGACATCATTGACAAAAAAATGATTAAAATATATATATATATATATATATATATATATATATATATATATATATATATCGATCATACTTATATCAATATGTTCTCAACAATCTCCTTCTTCAACAATCTTCCTCAATCTATGCTCAACAATCTCCCTCTTTTGCATTGACAGAAAACCAAACTAATCAACCAAACTAACTAGGTTAAAATAGTAAGACCAACCAAATACCCAAAAAAGAATAATTCCTTGTATTGAAATATCTTCCTCTATCAAAAACTTCCATCTTTTGAATAGGTTACAAAACTCCTTTGAGTCATCCTTATAATTTCACTCTGAATTTCTCCCTATATCTCCCTCTTACTATGTAGATGCTAGGATTTCTCCCTCTTTGTTAAGTCTCCAATCTCTTGCAATCTCTTGATCAATAACTATCTCCCTAATCAGAAAGTATCTCCCTCTTTGACAACAATTCCAAAGACTTATTATCTTAACATATTGATATAAGCTTCTTTATTTTCTCCCTCTATCATATTACTTGTGAATGATTTGTAGCTTTAGTTTCTTTGATTACTTTAAGTAGCTCCTAAAGAAAGATCCACTACATTAATTTGTACCATATGAAAATCACCTTGTTTGATGCAAGGAACTCATTTTATTACTTAGATATCCTTTGATAGGAGTATCACCCCTAGTTTACCTCTTAGATACTCATGAGCATCCTTAGGTAATGTTTTTGTGAAGATATCAGCAATTCGTTCTTTTGTGTTAACATATTCCATCTTCACCACTTTATCTTGAACTAATTCTCTCAAGTAATGATACTTGATTGCAATGTGCTTAGTCTTTGTGTGCATCACAAGATTCTTTAATATGTTTATAGCACTTGTATTATCACAATAAAGTGTCACTAATTCTATGATCTCTTCTTTTATACCTTTGAGTAACTATTTGATCCATACAATGTTTGTACAATTTATAGCAGTAACAACATATTGAGCTTTAATGGTATATTGTGAAGTGAAATTTTGTTTCTTGCTAGTCCATGTGACCAGCCTCTTACATAAGAAAAATGCTCCTACATTGGTGCTCTTTCTGTCATCAACGTTTCTAGCCCAATCAGCATTAGGATAGGTTCTTAATTTAAATTTCTCATTTTTCTTATAGTATAGACCATACTCCTCTATTCCTTTCAAGTATCTCATTATTCTCTTTACAACAATCAAATGATTCTCTCTAGGATTAGTAGAGAATCTTGGACCTATCCCTATAGATAATGAAATGTAACATTTTCTATGTACTACATATTGTAATTTTCAAATCATAGACTTGTATAATATTTGATTCACCTCAGCTAAATCATCATTCTTTGACAATTTGTGTCATGTTACCATAGGTGTACTTACTAGTTTGGGATACTCCAATCCAAAAGTTTTCAGTTTTTCATTGACATATTTTGACTAAGTGATGTATACACCATATTTCATCTGATATACTTGAAAACCCACAAAGTACTTGATTTCTCCAAACATAGACATCTCAAATTCTTACTTCATTTCATTTGAAAAAGCCTTACATAAAGCATCTTGACCTCCAAATATGATATCATCAACAAAAATTTCAGATAACAAAATACCTTTGCCTTTCTTTGTCTTCATGTAAAGATTATTGTTATCATTAGTCCTTTCAAATCCAATCTTCACAAGATAAATATGAAGTCTCTCATTCCATGATCTTGGTGCTTGTTTCAAACCATATAGAGCTTTATGTAATCTACATACCATGTTCTTATTGGTAACATCAACAAAATCTTCTAGCTATTTTGTGTAGACTTCTTCTTCTAATATGCCACTTAGAAATATAGATTTAACATCCTTTTGATAAACTTTGAAACATTTTTATGTAGAATAAGCAAGTAAAGTTCTTACTCCTTCCAATCTAGCAACAGGAGAAAATTTCTCTCCATAGTCAATTCCTTCTTGTGCATATCCTTTGCAAAGTAATCTTGCCTTCTTCCTTGTGACTTCACCATTTTCATCTAGCTTGTTTCTGAATACCCACTTGGTGCCAATCACATTTTTATCTTCTAGTCTAGGAACTAGAGTCCATGTTTTATTTTTCTCAATTTGTTCAATCTCTTCTTCTATGGCTTTACTCCAGTCCACATCTTCTAAGGAATCTCTCATTGATTTAGGTTCTTCCATACTCAGTAAACATGTATCATTTCTCAATCTGTTTCTTATCATTGGTCTAGCATCTTTATCTCCAATAATTTGTGTAGTAGGATGATGTCTCTTGACATATTTGGACAATATTGGTTCAGCTCTAGCTTCCTCATTTTGTCTTTCAACTTTAGAGTCATTATGTAAATCTCTTTCATGTAGCTCAACATCTCTTTCATGTGCATTAATCTTAGAATCTAAATGTTCTTTGACTTCATTCTGTAATTTGTCATCTAAATGTAGCTCAATTCCTTAATGCAACTTGGCATTCATAGTATGTGACTCATCAGTCACTGAAACTTGCTATTGGATTGTACCTTGATTTGTAGCATCTTCTTCAGTAGGCATACCTTCATAAGAATATACAAATGATTTGTATTTTTATGGTTCTTTCATAAGTTACCCTCATATACTTCTATATATTCATCAAAATTTACATTTACACTTTCCAAAACTTTGTTAGTGTTAGTATTTAAACACTTATAAGCTTTATTTCTTGTGGAATATCCTAGGAATATATTTTCTTCACTTTTTGTATCTAGTTTACCATTCCTAAAGTTTTTAAGAATGTAACATTTTCTTCCAAATACCTTAAAGTATTTGACATTGGGTGAGTATCCATACCATAATTCAAAAGCTGTTGAACGGGTACCTTTCTTGACTTGTACACAATTCAAGGTATAGAGAACTATGCTTAGAACTTCTCTCTAGTATTTCAAAGCAACATTTTTCTCCATCATGAGTGTTCTGGCACAATCCATTATACATATGTTCCTCCTTTTAGCTATTCCATTTTTTGGAGGCATTATAGGGGCAGATGTCTATCTTTTAATTGCTTCGTCATTACAGAACATCTTGAACTCATGTGATATAAATTCTCCTCCTATATCAAATCTCAAAGACTTCAGAATTTTACCTGTTTCCTTCTCAACTCTTTCTAATTACCATTTAAACATTTGAAAAGCATCAAATTTCTATTTCAAAAATATAATATTCATCATTCTAGAATAGTCATCAACAAGAAGCATAATGTACTTATCTCCTTCGTAGCTTTGCACTTCAATTGGTCCATACAAGTTAGTATGAACAATATATAGTATTCCTTTGGAGGTATGAGTTTTACTCTTAAAACATGACTTTGTCATTTTTCCTAACTAAATTTTTTTGCACATTATATTATTAGGCTTCTTAAACTTAGGTAGACTTCTAAAATTTCTCGTGTTATTAATATTGACCAAGTCATCAAAATTAACATGACATAACCTTTTGTGCCATAGCCACACATCATCAAATTTTGCAATTAGACAACTAGCATACTCTATATCAAGATAGAATAGATTACTCCTAGTCTAGTCACCCTTTCCAATCAGTTTTCCATTTGTGTCATATATCTTAGCAATCTTATTTCCAAACTCAACCTTACATCCTAAATTATTTAGCTGTGACACACTTAAGAGATTATAGTTAAGTCCTTCAACGTAGTAAGCACTGTCACATAAAATCTTACCTAGTGAGTTTGATAGTACCTTTTCCTGTTATCAAACATGGTGCATCATTACCAAATCTTACACTATTTCTATCATAACAATTCAAGGTAATGAACTTACTTTTTTCTCCAGTCATGTGATGTGAACACCCACTATCAATGATCCATCTGTCATTCTTGTTCACACAAGTCACAAGTGCAATCACCTCATCTTCATCAAATTCATCCTTCATTGCAACATACACCACTTTATTATCATGTTCATTAGATTTATATTTTTTTTCCTCTTCAGCAATATAGTGAGACTTTTTTCCTTTGTCTTTGTTGTCCTTGCTATTTTCATCTCTCCTACTTTTGTACTTGTCACCACCTCTATAGTTCTTCCTCTCTGGACATCTAGCAACAATATGCCCAACCTCATTACAATTGAAATAAATGATAGGTAATTTACCTTTGAACTTGTCTTTATCTTTATGGAATCTTCTTACTAGTAGTGCTTCAAGTTGTTCTGCATCCTCCTCATCTATATCACTATCACTAGACACATACTTTATCTTTTTCTTCTTTTTCTTCTCATTAAGTTCCTTCAATGACACCTCTACTTTGAAATTAGATTCAATATTTTCAAATTTGTAATTATCAAAGTTAGATAGCTCAAAAGCAATGAGCCTACCTACCAAACCTTCAAGTGATAGATTATTTCCTGGTATACATCTTAGTTCTTGAATTGTAGAAAATCTAATAGCATATATAGGTAGTAGTGTCCTTAAAAAATTTCTTAGTACAATATCATCATCCATTTTACCATTAGCTCCTCTTATTGCATTAACAACTTATTTTATCCTTGTGGCATATTGATAAATATTTTCACCTTCTTCCATTCTCATATCATGAAACTTATCTCTGAGACTTTTAGCTTTGGCTTTGAGAACATTATTTCTCCTCCATAGATCATGGTTAAGGCATCCCACATTTTCTTTGCACTATCAAGACATTTGATATCATCAAATTCAGCATAGCTTAGGGCATATGCAATATCCAACATCGCTTGGTTATATTCTTTATTCTTTTTCATATCCTCAATAGTTGGGGCTCTAATAGAATCAACATGCTTAGTAGTAATGGTAGATTGTTTATGATCTTCAAGTCCTCCAAGGTGTAGCTTCATCAAAATTTTCCATGTAGGAAAGTTATCTCTATTGAGCTTGGGTACTCTTTTTGACATCTTGATCTTTGTGCTTCTAATACCTTCAAATTAGCCTCTTAAGCAGATAGCTTTGATACCATTTGTTGGAATACTTTAGAATAATTGAAAAGTGGGGGGCAGGGGGGGGTGGGGGAGGGGTGAATCAATTATCCAAGGTCCAAATGTATAAATAATTTTTTTCACAGCTTAGTGAACCCATAAAACATTTATCATCATGCATGCATCCATTAGATTATGCAATCACTTAAATCTTGTAGGTTATTGTTAAATCAACTTGCATAAATATAAACATGAAACATAATAGATTCAAAAACACACTTGACACAATGACTTATGTGCAAACCCAATTTGGAAAAAACTACTAGTAACATGCTACTCTTTTTCACTCTTCTAAAGTGATGCCCTGTGAAAGGCCAACCCTATTAAAGGTTACAATACATTCTATTAAATGTGACCCTATTAAAGGATTTCAATCACCCTATTAGGAGTGAGCCTTATTAAAGGACTTTAGATCATTCACTTGGAATGTCACTCAATTAAAGGATTTACAAATGGTCATTAGGTTAGCCTTAATCAAAAGGATTTTAACTTAGACTGATACAATTATTAGAGAGTAACAATAAGGCTTGATCTAATAAAAACTTATAACTCCATCTTTAGATTATAGATCTCTATTCTTGTCCTCCATTCTACTTGGACTTCACACATTTCAACTTTGATAGCTTGTTTACCCTTCAAGCTTTCATACCCTTAAGCCTTCTTACTTAACATACTAATGCAGACTCTTCTCTTAGGTTAATTGATGAAGCAAAACCTTTGACTCCTTGTCTTCCTTAGGTTCTCACACATGATAACCCTTGCTTCTAACGAGCCATTCTTATAAATGGGAAATTTACATTTTTTTTCACTCATTCTCCATCATCCAATTTAGGGTTAGGATAGATTGGGTAGGATACAATGAATTGACCCCATATTTCATATCTCTTCTAGAAACTTCTACTTTAATCCTCTTTCAGTTCACCTCAAAATAATTTACCTTGAATTTTGTACAACCAACTCATCAATCTTATCTTCCACCTAGTTTACACAATCCAAGAAAATAAACTTGTTGGCTGAGATCCATCAAATTTTTGATCTTTCAAATAATGTAGCTAGTCGACATTAACTTTCTTCTGATGCTAGACACATACTACATTGCTTGACATCCTCTATAAAATTACTCGACACAAACTAAAGTTTACTAGTGCTTGGCATCAACTAAAATTTACTTGGCATACACTAGAATAGACTTTTACTTAGCTCAAACTAATTTTCTACTCAACTTGCACTGACACCTACTATCCACTCAGTCAAGCTTGACAGAAAAAATTTGTTTAACTTATTCTTCTATATTTGTGTAATGTAACTAGCCTTTGTAACCTTAAGTAGATTATCAATACATCATGTTATCACTTTCTTAACTGATTCTTGTACTCCTTAACATAACTCAACCTTTCCTCTAGGTTCTATTGTTACATCTTTTGATCAAATCCTCTTCATCAATCAAATAAGTGATAGTACTTAAATCATATAAGTAGTTGCCTTACCAACAAGTAGTAGGTTTGACAATAGTGAGAAAATAATGATTGAAACATATATATTGATCATACTTATATCAATTTTTTCTTAATATCTCCTTCTTCAATAGTCTTCCTCAATCTATGCTCAACAAAATGGGCAGCAATGTTCTCAAAAATTTTCTTAGTACAATCTCATCATCTATTGTACCATTAGAACCCCCTACTGCATTAACAACATCTTTTATCTTAGAGCAATACTGGGCAATATTCTCATCTTCTTGCATTCTCATATCATCAAACTTACCTCTAAGACTTTCAAATTTTTCTCTTAGAACATTTTTGTAACCTCCATAGATAGTGTAAAGAGCATTCTACTTTTTCTTTGCAGTGTCATAACCCTTGATATCATGAAAATCAGCATAACTTAGGGCAAAGTAAATCTCTAACATTCCCTAGTTGTGTTCTTTCTTCTTTTTCAGATTTGTTGGTCCTTTTTTCACTTTAAGTTTATCTGAATATATGTCTAAGTGAATGTTCCATGTTCCTTTTGTGAGAATTAGGTTTTGGAGTTCTTAAATTTTCTTAACCCTAGAAGAACCCTAATTTTTGTTTCACTAAGTGTTGCCCTAGGAAGCCTTGGTTTTTATGTTTACATAGTATGCCCTTTCAGGAAAAGGAGTTCATAGGAAAAATCTTTTAAATTTTTTTTTAATTTTTTAAAAAACTTCCCAGGCATCTTTTAAAAATTTGTTACATTGTCTTATGTTTCCTAATTCTCTGAAATAAGTCCTAACCAAAGTTTCCATTTTAATCTTGCACAAGTTCATTTTTTATTTGAAAAAGTGATCGAGTAATGACAATCCTTGATCTTCTCAAGATCAAGGCTTCCCACTTTGTTGCCATGAGAAATTACATGTTACTTATCCCTAGCAACATAACAACCAAGCATGTGGGACCCAATCAATGAAGAAACAAGGTTTTAAAGTGAATAGCCCACATTGTCATATCTTCCCATGATCAATGGTGGTTGCATTGTCACATTAGGAAACTACAAAATTTTCACCCTTGGTCATAGAGCGATTACTCACCACATGGATTTGTGGCAGGACCAAGCCCTAAAGATGGTACTATAAATTTTTGTGTCATTATCTAGATGTCAGGTTGTCAGAATGTCAAATGCCATGAAGGATTTGCACTGAAGGAAATGTACTATTGATCTGCATTGTCAAATATCCTCAAGATCAATGATGGTTGCTTTATCACCATAGAAAGTTGCATGAAATTTATCCTTGGCAACATAGAAACCTAGAGGAAATATTGCAAGCCCACATCTATACAATGAAATAATCATAAAAATTCTACAATCTGATGCTAAGATCATCAATGATGGTTGCTATGTCACCAACAAGATTTGCTCAAATTTTACCCTTGGTGACATAGCAAGAGCATGACACATATCCAGAGGCACAAGTGGGTCCAATGTAAGTTACTAGAAATGAAAGAAGAGGCTTATGTGGAAATTTTCAATTGGATTGATTGCCAACTTGGAGCGTCAAAGCTAAGTCATTAAAGATTTTGTTCCTTAATTGTCAAATTTTTTAAAAATTAATGGCTTGTTTTCAAAATTGAAAGGTAGTGCCAATCTATTTCTTTGTGATCCATTTATAAGAATTAAATCTCCATGTGTGAAGTAAAAGTAGGGATATGGTGTAGAACTCAGAGGTTTTCTTTGTGCAAATGTATTTATGATTTTCTTAGAGCTAGAACATATTGAAGAGCTATTTCTTACTTGGTTGAATTGTGAAGAATTTTCCATATTAGTGACTCATTGTAGAATTTAGAGAAATAAATAAAAGAGCAAAATAAGTATCTCAGTCTATATGTCAATATTCAAATAATTCTAGGTTTTCTACATTATTATCAAACATGTCTCCAAAAAGGCATTTCTTAAGGAAAATAGAACATGCCAAAAGAAATATACATGATTATTTCCTCAAACAATTGAGTGAATCCACAAATGAGTGAGCCCAAATTAAGTAGATAGTCATTGTAAAACCTAGTCTTTGGATTGCAAATAGTTGGTATGTAAGGGAAATTGGACTAGGGATGCCATAACATCTAAATCAGGGCTCCAATTGTTTAAGAAATGGTTCTCAGGGAGGAAAATATGTGCCCCCATGGGAATTTTGGAATTTTTATTTAGGAAAGCTAGTAGTCCCTAGGGTTTTCATGGATTTAGACCTTCTCATATCTATATCCCTAAATTATGACCCAGTAGCGAGGATGGTGTGGAGAGTAGATGGGGAGTGTCTGATAAAAATCACTCTAGAAGATATTTGAGAAGTTTTTGGGTTGGAGCCAATCATAGATTACTATGAGATCATTGAATTTTGGGGACTAGAAAAGGAGTATTTTTCTAGAAAGGATCAAGTCAAACAAGGTGCTTTGAGAGGACATTTGGCTATAATTTGCAATTTGACCTTTGTCACAGCATCGACGAAGGAGGCTTTTAAGAAGCAATTTTTCAATACTAGGGCCATTGATATTTACATGAATTTATGTAGGATTTTTGGTGAAGATGAAGAAGATTTTATGGCAATAAAGTTCATGTATATGATGACATAAATCTCTTATTTTGGTGTGGATATAATTTTTGATTTTGCATCCTATTTAGCAGAGGAAACTCACACAGGCTTGATTGGAATTGCAAAGAGAAAAGTTGAGAAAACATTTGGGCATTATTCATTATCTATGCATATGTTCTTGTTTAAAGGGGTTATTCCTCTGAAAAAGAAATAGAATTAAATAGAGAATATGAGGGAGAAGCTCTGCCAGTCCAATTATGGAGTGCATATATGACCTAGGATGCAAAAGAGGCTAGTTTTGTGAGATTTGATAGATACTTCACATCTAGGTTAAGTAGCCTCATATCAAGGGACAATCCTATAATACCTAAGGCATTGATGGATTTAATTAGGCCTACGGATAACCCTACTAGTTTAAAGGTTTCCTATAATTGGGAAGATATCATACCATACCCTATGTCTATAGTTTTTAGAGCGTATGGATTCCAAGGGATTCCTCATGTACTTCCCTAATAGGTACCTTTGAAGGTGGGAATAGCTGAACTGCTATGGCTTATAGGTATTAGAGGAAGCACAATTGACTGGTCATTCTAGAGGCTCAATTTTCCATCTTGCACAGTGGCTCACCAATTCATTATCACCAAGCTTGGTTGTTTTTGTATAAATTTTTGGATCAATATAAAATGGTCATTTCTCATGATCACTTCAATGATAGTGAAAGATTTTTTTATATTTTCAGACAAAGGGCCAAGATTGGTACCAAGAAACATTAGCCTTACTTCCCTAAAGACATAATTAGAAATTAATTTTCTCTCCAAGAATAAGAGATTAAAAAGGAGAAGTGGAGAGTTTAATTAAGGGTTTTAGAATTTATTAATTATTTTGATAAGGATTATAAGCCTCTAAAGGATGCCAAGATAGAGGCAGATAAAATAAATAAATTGATGATCACTTTCCTAGAGATCATGGAGGCTATGAATGAAATTTTTTTATTCTTTATTAATTCTTATCCTAATAAGACCTTAGAGGTCATGAAGATATTATCATTCACCGCTATAGTAGGATCAAGGAAGCTGGTTATTTAGAGGAGATCTAGCTACAATATCATTCAAAATAAAAGGTTTGAATTTGAAAAGGGTAAAGATAATTGGATCCACTAGTACTATTACAGAGGAAAATCCTGATGAGACAATGCCCAAAAGGCAAAAGAGAGAAGAGAGATAGGTGCCTCAAATAGAAGAGTACTCACCCTCATAATCCTCGTTGCATTTAGGAGGTGGGAAGCTCACTAAGGAGAAAATGGAGTAGTTAGGATCCCAAGGGGGAATTTTTATTACAACTACAAAACTAGAAGAAAGGAATTCTCAAGAACCTCCCATGCCAAGCCTTGAGTTAGGTATTGTTGATTATAGAGGAAGAGAGTTGGACCCTATTGTGGAACACGAAAGTCATGAATTTATTTCTAATGACAACTTTGTCAAATCTAGAGCTTTCTACTAGTTTGCATGGAGGAGAAATATTGGACTATTTGAGGAAATGTGTACCAAGATGAAAGTAGAGCATCCTGAGATGGAAGAGGCTTCCATAAAAGATCAAATGAAAGATGAGATGATGCAAGAATTTAAGAGCTTGACCCCTAGAGAGGGAAGAAAAATGATAAGATCATCTAGGGTCTTGCTTCCACCAAACTAGGACATTGTAGATGCAATGGTTTTTAATTTTTTTACTAAATAGTTGAATGCAGATGAAAAGTGAAAAAGGAGTTGAAAGGTTCCAAATTCAATGAAGGTCATGCTGAATTAGTTATTTTCTCCATGAGAAAAGGATCCAGAGCTAGCTCCTCTCAACATGCTGACACTAATTTGAGAGGAAATTTGATTGTAAAAATGGTGGAGGATACTTGAAGTGAAGAGGCCATAGAGCTAAATGTTGGAATAGAAACCTCACCCTAGCCACAACCTTGAGAGAGAAAAGGGAAAGATTAGAACTACAAGAAAAATATGAAAAAGTTCTAGCTTCTTATAATAAGAACAAGTTGATAGGGTACAAAGGATAGTCCAATAGGCCAAGAATCACTTATCCTTATCTACTAGTGGAGCCTTTTAAATCCACTCCTCTTATTGAAATACTAGACACACCATAGAGGCCTCAATATTATATTGATGAGAATTTTGAAGAAGAAATGAGAAAACTATGGGAATTACATGTAGAACTAGATATCCAATATGAGGATAGATTGAGGAAAGAAATTATGTATTTGGTTGATAAGATTAGTTGGCCAACATTTTATGAACAATTGACAATGGTAATAAACATATGGAATGAGATGAAGGAAAATGAGGAGGCTTTGAAGATAATTGTCAATAAATGGAACAAAAGGGACAAAGATGTCACTCTTCTATGTTTTTCAATTATCACTTTGTCTTTTGAGCATATAGAAAAGACTTATGATTTGACTAATGATCTCAATGAGTTTCATGATAAAAGAACTACATTACAAAGGAGAATCATTAATAATCTTGCAAAATATAAGAGTAAAAATTTGGACTCTTCTCCCATGCCTTGAATAAAAAGGATAAATTAAAAAATTAAGAAGTGTGGGCCTAGCAATTGGATGACCTATTATGCCTCAAGATGAATAGAATCATAAATGAAAAGGAAAATGCATGGTGGGAAAGTACAACTAAAGAAGTTGTAAAAGTGCAATTATTTTATGATTCTTTAAGAGAAAAATTCATTGAAATAGATGAATTGGGAGATTATGTGATGATGTAATAACATGATATTCTGAATTTTAATTGGCCAGATGACACACATATTGACAAGTGGATGGAAGATTTTGTATATGGATAGGAATTAGAACTAGGAGAAACTGATGATGATGAAATGGAGTAGGATGATTTGCAAGTAACTAAAACATTGACAAAAGCTAAAGAAGACAAAGGAACACAATCAATTGTAGTAACAACCACACTGGTCCAAACTAATGACTTGGTAGTGGGAGAATCAGGTGTAACTATTGTTTTGTTAATGCACGATGATGTGGATGGAGAGCCTTGAGTTGAAGTAAGTCTATAAACATTAGAACTAGATCCATGATAAGAAAGTCCATTGGTTACATCTATAATCACCTAAAAATGGTCATCTAGACTGTTAGCATCCTTCCCATCATTTTGGTTAATTTAATTAATCATTTACCTAGACCAAATTGCTAATAATCAATTAATTTGATTATACACTATAGTTTGACCATACTATCCTAAGTTCGTTATTTTATTAAAAGAATATTTCCCCTTTAAATTAAATAAAAGACCCGATTTTTCTAACCCATTTAAAGTGCACACATAAATTCTTTTTTCTATAGTTTGAATTAATAGAAAAGGCCTTGTGACTTTTGTCTTATATGACAAGTCAACTTATATTCTATTGGTTGACTTGTGTGTGCACATGGATCACTCCTCTTTTCAAATTCCACTATTATCCATCATCTTGATCTTGATTTCTATCATTCATACAACTTTAAAAGGGAGAGAGCTTTCCCCCTCAAAGGATCCATCCACCATTTGAATATTGTTATGCTATAGGTTTTTTGATAGGTTTCTTGGAGCTTTGAGTAGAATTTCCATTTCTTAGCTTCATTCTCTTATTCCACCACATACTAGCATAAGATCATATGACATTTTAGCATAGTTGCATGCTTTTCGTGTAAATAAGTATTCACTATTTACAATTTAATTAAGTTTACTTAGGTCAATGCATTATTTTATTATCTATTAGGTTGACACTTAGGAGTTTGTGTACTTTTATGAGTTGTCATGTTGACAACACAGAAGTAAGCAACTCTAATTTAGCACATGGTGTCTACAATAGTGGAGTTTGTATAATTAACTGAGTTTTCATGTAGACAACATATTTATTTGCACTCTTAATTAAGCACATAGTGTCTACAACATTATTTTTTGTTATACACCTTTGTAGGCTTATCCTCTCATCATCACACTTACTCCTATGCTTAATGGAGATAACGCACACCTAGTGAACATGTGCCTAGTTGTAAGACTTATCATGTTGTTGAATCCTAGACATTCTAGAAGCATTCTAGAGGGCTTTATAAATAGACACTCCTAGTGTACTTGTACATTGAATTGAATACCATATTGTTATTCTGATCATACTCTGGTCTATTATTTTCTTGTGTTTGAGTTCATTAATCTTGGGTGAATTTTTCTCTAAGGTAAATTCTTATATGGTATCAGAGCTGAGGGAGATTCTCTTCACATAGCCATTGGATACCTTTGTTGCTTCACCTCTTGAAGGACCTGATTTAGATCTAGAGCATCCACAAAAATTGGGAGCATCTAGAGCCAAAGTGGACCTCATAATTGTGTTTGGAGCATCGATTCAGTGAAAATTGACTATAAATTTGCCTATATTGGGACATAGTCAATTTTGAAGCAATTTTTTTTTGCAAACCGGCACCTGAAGACCCAATTTGCAAATCTAGTATGGTCATTTATTAGATCTATTAATTGAGTTTCAGATCTATCATTTTTAATTTTTCTCTACATTTTCAAAATATGTTTTTGAATTTTTTTAGGCTAGTTCAACCTGCAGAGAATTTTTTTTTGCAAGAACTGGGTGGTGAAACCTAATCCCCTACAGAAAATATTCTTGGAATATTCTTCATATTCCAATTCGGCAGGCTTTATCACACATTCTAGGCTGCACAATACATATTTTGGTGAGAACCAACCAGCAATCACATAAATCTAGCACACAATAAACAATGCCAAACACCTAGAAAATTAACTCCCAATGGCCTTGTTATTTAACAACATGGGTTGTTTCTTTTAAACACCCCCAAAACCCATCACACATGGCATGTGGGACTAATTCTCCATTGCTAACAACTTCAATTACCTTGTTGGGAGCCAAAATTCAATCTCTGATGTCATAGTCTCCTCTGGTGTTGGCCCTCAAAAAAAGAACTCGTCACCCACAAAATCTAATCACTAGCATAACACTTCAGTATCAAGCCACATCAATGCCATAGCACATAATCTAACCCCTCCACATGGTGGATGATGACTCACCCCACCTACTTTTTTAGCACACCACGCGACGCAAGTCTACAGTCTACCCATGTTGGCATCAAACACTAGCTCAACTTCTTATCCACATAAGTAGACACTACATCAACCAAAAAACATGACTACCTCACTTGCTAACTAAGCATCCACATTGGATTTTCCCTACAACCATACATAGTGTTAGTAAATAGTTTTGTGCTTCAAATAGAAATGTAAACAATGTTTCAATATGATTCAAAAGAAGAAAAAAATATACTAACAATTGGATAGATTATCATTTCATTGATAATCTTCCTTTAAATTGAGAGGTACAACTCCCTCTTAAAAGATATACAATGAATGACACAAACTGATTATGTCTTTAACCTAAAGACACAAAGGGTTTTCTGACATTCATCCATCAATGTGGAATAAATGTGATTATTAGATTAGTGAGCTAATTATGAGAAAAAAACCATCAAACAACCATAGGACTATTTACCAAGTCTTTCACAATACTAGAAGAGAGTAGAGAGAATCAAACACATCATTTTGCAAAAGACAACAACATAGAACTGTATTTGAAATAGGATAGAAAAGACCACATGATTTTTCTCCATTAGAAAATAAATATTTAGACCTTAATATATGACATACAAACATTCCTTTCCATTTCTAAAACATAACAAAGTAACAATATTATTATTTCATCCCTTCTGTTACAATCAGATGCAAAAAATAAAACACGTCAACTCTCTACATTCCCTTCTACAAACTGAAAATATTCTTCTCCCTCTTCCTAAAGCTATAGAACTCTAAAAAAAAGAAAAATAAGAAGCCCATTCTTTCTTTTTTTGGCTTATTATCTCATTCTTGTAGGTGGTTATCAGTTACAACAACCAATTCTTGGAACTATTTTTATACTTTAATAAAGTCCTTCACACTTATGACAAATTGACTATTGGTGATGAATATCCCTCCAAAAAAGTTCAAAAAAGATATTTAAAAATATCATAAGAATTAATCAATGTAATGATTTATTCTTTTAAACCATACCTCATTATAATCCTTGAAACCTCCCATGGTTCAATGCTACATCATGGTGAAGAAGTGTTGTCAGCATTTGTGACTGTCATTGACAATTTATATACTGTTGTACTTAAACAATCATAACTTTTGATCTATGATGAATTTTAGAAAACGGCTTGGAGAGAATTTATATAATTAGGTTTCCTCAAACATATCCAAACTTCATCTCAATCCAATTGTCAAATTAAAATTTGTGGACCCCGCAACATGACTATTCTTCTGACTATAACATATTTGTATTTGATGGTATGTTGACATACTTGCATAAAGTTCATTATAACTTTTGAGCTTGACTATATTTTGAAGATCAATCTAGTGAAGATATAGAAAACTATCCTCTCAAAAACATATCCAAAAATTAGCCAAATCCAACAATGGGGTAAAAAGTTATGGTCCCCAAACCGGGACTGATTTTTTTGACTATAGAAAATCTGTGTTCAAATTACTATTAGCAAAATCAATTTTTACTGCTCCAACTTTATAAACTAATAGATGGTGAAAAATTCATGCTAGTTATTATTATTTTATTTATGCTCTTAGCATTTGGCAAGACATGGGTCATAATATCTTTCGAATAAGAGAACACCCTTGTATTTTGAGAGTCCTAATTTAATCTCCCCTGTTAAACTAAGCGTGGCTGAAATCTAATTCCTCACTAAAATATTCCTCACACTGAAATGAGAAATAACCATTATTTTCATCTTGGGATGCATTGGTAATTGAGCCCTTCATACTCAGAGCTTGAGTTTGAACTAAAACCTTACACCTAAAATGAAAACTTAAGCTTGAGAGCCTCTCAAAAATCCTTGAATTTGCACTTATGAACTGACCTGAGTTTGAACTTCAAACTTGAAGCTGAACTGAATTCCTAGACTTTGAACCATGAACCTTGCTGAACTATGAACTTGAAGTTGAGGTGACCTAAATGTTCAACTAAAACTTCAACTGAGGAACTCTTGAGTAATAGCAACATACCTTTGGCATGGAACCAAATCCATACATTTGAGTCAGTGGACTAACTACAAAATTACATTTCTAAATGTCTAAGCTTATGAAACTTTAATCACTCAACCTAAATGCTTGGGCCTTAATTTTGCAAACTCAAACTTGAAGTTGAAGTTGAACTTTAAAATCTTTAGTTCAAGGTCAAGTTCAACTTCATATGGATATAATGCACCTTGGAATATATTGACAATTCAACCTTCTACAAATTTGATATTGAAGTTGAAATTCTAAATTTGATGGTTCAACTTCAACATAACTTCACAATTCTATCTTCTTCATGGGTCATAGTTCATAAACTATCATCAGCAATTAAAAACCAACCAAAATTTACTTTGCAAAGTTAGCTTGGAAGTTTAGAATGTGGGTATCAAAAAGCATGGTAACAACTAGCTCTGACTGGGGAAGTGGGTCATGAGGGATACAAAGAATCCAACAATTTGTGGTAAAGATTAGTGCCTAGCCATTGGACAACAGAGTCATGGGAAGAAAAAAAAAGGGGGGCTACTTGTATAGAGAGAGAAAGAGAGAATAGGGGACATCATCAAAAAAACCAAAGCAACCAACAACACAACAACCAAATAGCTACACTAAACACCACCAAAAACTCAGAGAGTAAAAATATTTACAAATGTACATAGGTGAGAAGAACTCACCACTAGACCAGAGCTAAGGATAAACTTACACAAAGCCATTCACTAGCTATGAGAAGAAAGAACCCTTGCTGAATAGCAAGTTGTGCCATCATGGCACAACCCAACACTTCCATTTGGAAAACTTGTCTTCTTGGCAACTTAGACTAATTGTGCACAAGAATTTTATCAACCAATCATCATGTCCAAAGAGCCATATCTTATCATAGTATTTTGAGTTTTTCCAGATAATCTATAAAGAATTTTCAAGTCCTTTTCCAGCAATACAGTGGAACAAACCTTGTTCAAGAATTTCAAAAGAAAGGATTATGTCACTTTCAACACGTATACTTTTGAGATTAGCACAAGCAAGAGGATTTTTAGAATTCAAAACACTCTCAAGATAGAAGTGAACCTTTCCAAGCATAGGGTCAATCTCAATCAAGACAAATCCATCATCCTTTTCTACTAATAAGTTTGAAAACTCTTTATCTAAATTAGAGGAATTTGAAAGGCTTATACTTGAAGTTTTCATGAGAGAAATTCCTTGCTGAGAGAAATTAGGACAACGCTTCTTCACTATGAGATGATGTGTTTTCTAAAACCTTCAATGGTCTTTGTGGCTCTCCTTGTAGTATATTTGTTTCAGCGTTCTCTATTCCAAGGTGAGATAAATAATCCTTCCCACCTAAAGATGATTCTTGTATTTGGAAAAAAGGATTTTCTCTAATAGTGACATCTTCATGGAAACTCATTGGTAGGTATAATAGGTTAAGCTCACTCCAAGCCCATTCATCATTCAACTCTTCAAACTTTATTTTTGTCTCACTTGCTGATTTATCAATTATTTTGAGAGTATCTCCTTTTCTTGAGCATGTGAGAGGTTCTCCCATTTGGGAACCTTTTTTATCACAAGTGAGTGCAATTACCTCTGATTCATGAAGACTACCTATCTGGGGTCTAACCTTAGGCTACAAATCAATATTTGAACACCTCATAAGAGTGTAGATGTCCTCTTGTGTGTCAATTTGTGACCATTCCTCTCGAGAAGAAGGGAACTGAAATAAGAAGGCTTCATATTCTACCTCTCCATCACTTTGAAAGATGTCTTTCATTCCTTCCTCAAGAATCTTTCCTTTTTCATACTGATCTGACATGCTTTCTTGATTAATGTTGATGGCTAAAACTGCATTAGAAAATTAAACAAAAGAAGATTCAAAGATTGGGTGAGAGGTATCCATTAGTAAGCTTGCATTCAACTCATCTTCCACTGGCTCTTTCTTTGCAAGGGATGTACTTAGATCATTTGATTGAGAATGATCTTTATTGTCCTCCATGTGTGAACAACAACTCACTATCATATTAGAATAATTTTTTTCTTCAGGTGTGACTTTTTGAGAATCCTCATCATCATGTTCAACATGCAGGTGCTATGATACCATTGTATGGTGAGAATTGCTTTTAGATAAAGGAGGTATTACCAAATCTTTTGCACCAAATATTGACATAATTTGACAATTAGAAATAGAGGATGTTGGTCTTGTTTTTTTTTGAGGATAAGCCTTTTCATTCTAGGTTTTACCTCTAGATGATAATGTTGTTCATAGAGGCAAACACTTTTCTATGAAGGTTTATCACTCGTATGCTCATCTTTTAATTTCAAGTCTAGACCTGAGACTTTTGCAATGTTTTCTTATTGAAACCAACTAGATAAAAATAAATCATCTTCAATTTTAATAGCCTCCCACTTAGCAATTTCAAGGTCATGTATCTTACTCCTTTTGAGATGAAATCTGACTTCTAGATGCAATGCTGCAATAAAAAGTGATAATAAGTTAGCTTTGTTGGGTTGGCCAGCTTGTGGAATCTTTTTCAAGGTTTGATTGAATCTATCCACAAAGCTTCTAATATCTTCATCCTCTTCTTTCTTAATTTTAAAGAGTTGGCATAATAGAGAGCCCACATTGACTGCTAGTTTAAATCTTGCAAGGAATTTACTTTCCAGCACATGCCAACTAGTAATGCAGCCATCTTTCAAATGTTGGAACCAAATAGAAACATCATCAATAAGAGATTTAACAAATAGGAAAGTATACACATCTTCTTCTAAAACACCAAGAACCCCACAAGCTATATTGAATTCTTGAATGTGGCTCTCCGGATCTTGATCACTTCTTCTAGCATATTCAAGAAAATATTTCTTTGATCCAAGAGGCATGAATGTGAAATGAGGTAGACCAAAAGGACTAAAATGTGGCTGCCATGATTGAGTCACAATCCAGGCCATGCTTGTACTAGACTTCTTTTAGCAAAAAGATTTTAGTTACCAACTTCCATCCTCAGAGAGGTAACCTTCAAATATCCAAGGAAAGGAAAACACTAGAACTTTTCTTTCTTTCCCTAGTAGAGTTGCCAAACACTATTAGTAAATAGTTTTTTCCTCCAAATAGAAATGCAAACAATGAATCAAAATACTTCAAAAGAAGAAAAAAATATACTAAAAATTGGATATATTATCATTTCATTGATAATCTTCCTCTAAATTGAGAGGTACAACTCCCTTTTAAAAGATATACAATGAATGCAACAAGCTGATTATGTCTTTAACTTGAAGACACAAAGGGTTTTCTAAGATTCATCCATCAATATGGAATAAATGCAATTATCATATTAATAAGATAATTATGAGAGAAAAACTAGCAAAAAACCATAGGACTATTTACCAAGTCTTTCACAATACTAGAAGAGAATAGAGAGAATCAAACATATCATTTTGTAAAAGACAACAACATAGGACTGTATTTGAAATAGGATAGAAAATACCACAAGATCTTTCTCCATCAGAAAATAAATATTCAAACCTTAAGATCTAACATACAAACATTCCTTTCCATTTCTAAAAAATTACAAAATAAAAATATTATTATTTCATTCCTTTTGTTACAATCAGATGCAGAAAACAAAAGACATCAACTCTCTACATTCCCCTCAACAAACAAAAAATATTCTTTTCCCTTCCTACAGCTATAGAACTTAGAAACCAAGAAAAAAAAGAATCCCATTCTTTCTTCCATTGGCTTATTTATCTCCTTCCTATAGATGGTTATTAGTTACAATAACCAATTTTTGGAACTATTTTTATACTTTAATAAAGTCCTTCACACTTATGACAAATTGACTATCAATGATGAATATCCCTCCAAAAAAGTTCAAAGAAGCTATTTAAAAACATCATAAGGATTTAATCAATGTAATGTTTTATTATTTTAAACCAAACATCATTATAATCCTTGACACTTCCCATGGTGTGATGCCACATCATGGTGAAGAAGTGTTGTCAGCATTTGTGACTGTCATTGAGAATTTATATACTATTGCACTTAAACAATCATAACTTTTGATATGTGATGAATTTTATAAAATGGTTTGGAGAAAATTTATCTAATTATGTTTCCTAAAACATATCTAAAATTCAGCTTAATCAAATAGACAGATTAAAAGTTGTGGGCCCTGCAACATGACTATTTTATGATTGCAGCATATTTGTATTTGCTGGTATGTTGACATACCTACATATAGTCCATTATAACTTTTGACTTTGACCAAAGATCACTCCACTAAAGATATAGAAAACTAGCATCACAAAAGCATATACAAAAATTAGCCAAATCCAATGGTGGGGTAAAAATTTATGGGCCCCAAAGTGGGACTGATTTTTTTGACTGTAGAAAATCTATGTTCAAATTACTATCAACAAAATCAATTTTTATTGCTCCAACTTTATAAACTAATAGATGGTGAAAAATTCATGCTAGTTATTATCATTTTCTTTATGCTCTTAGTATTTGGTAGGACATGGTTCATAATATCTGTAGCATAGGAGAGCACCCTTGTATTTTGAGAGTCCCAATTTAATCTCCCCTGTTAAATTGAGCATGGCTGAAATTTGATTCCTCGCACTAAAATGAGAAGTCACCATTATTTTCATCTTGGAATGCATTAGTAATTGAACCCTTCAGACTTAGAGCTTGAATTTGAACTAAAACCTTACACTTGAACTACAAAATTGAGCTTTAGAGCCTCTCTGAAATCCTTGAATTTGCACTTATGAATAACCCAATTTTGAACTTCGAACTTGAAGTTGAACTAAATTCCTGGACCTTGAACCATGAACCTTGCTAAACTTTGAACTTGAAGTTGAAGTGACCCAAAGGTTCAACTTCAACTTCAACTTAGGAATTCCCAAGTAATAGCAACATGCCTTCGACATGGAACTAAATCCATACATTTGAGTCAGTGGGCTAACTGCAAAATTACATTTTTGAATGTCTGAGCTTATGAAACTTGAATCACTAAACCTAAGTGTTTGGGCCTTGATTCTAAAAAATTGAACTTGAAGCTGAAGTTGAAATTTAAAATATTTAGTTCAAGTTCGAATTCAACTTCATATAGATATATTGCACCTTGGAATGTATTGACAATTCAGCCTTCTGCAAATCCGATATTGAAGTTGAAATTCTAAATTTGATGGTTCAACTTCAACATAACTTCACAATTCTATCTTCTTCATGGGTCATAGTTCATAAACTATCATTAG
Source organism: Cupressus sempervirens (assembly GCA_028749045.1). Lineage (NCBI taxonomy): Eukaryota > Viridiplantae > Streptophyta > Pinopsida > Cupressales > Cupressaceae > Cupressus > Cupressus sempervirens. Next base: position 66,420,316 of record CM053783.1, read on the forward strand.
CAATTAAAAAACCAACCAAAATTTACTTTGTAGAGTTAGCTTGGAAGTATAGAATGGGGGTATCAAAAAGCATGGTAACACATAGTGACATCAGATCCATATAACATTCATACTGCCATGTCAGTAGTGACATCACCCAGAAAGGTCATTTTTGTTGATGTCAACAATTGCCTATCATAAATTTGATAGTCATTTGACCATCATTTCTATGAAATTTTGTACTACTGTGATGGCCATTTAACCATTAAATTTAACATCGTATTTTCCTCTCTAGACCCTTCTCCAAAATTAGTTTTGATTTGATAGTTTGACTTTGAGAGGCCATAACTCAGTCATCCAAAATCCAAATTAGGTGTGATTTTTTTATATTTTGGGTAAAATTTCCTCAACTTTTTAATGGTGCTATTCTTTTTTGGTTTTGGTACATAGATTTGTTAGAAGTAGAATTTTTAGATGACTGTACCTATCTAATCCTACATTTTACAACTTCAAATGCTCCATATGGGCTCATCTAGACTCCAAAATAGGTTCTATCTTTTTTGAAAGGACATATTTTTTCATCTAATTTCCAGATCTGAAAATAGATTATAGGTTTTTGTGGACAAAAATACCACTTTCAGAAATAGGTCCTATTTTGCATTGTATTGCTTCAAAATTATACTATTGTTGAGCTACATTGTAAAGTTCCAAATTTGAACTCCAAAAGGAGGTTGTAAATAGAAAAATTAGAAGCCCACTTTTTCCATTTGGACAAGTGGCCTATTGTAAATTCACTACATATAAAGTGCCAAAATCTTTCATTTGTGGGGGAGGGATTTTTTTGATTGAGTGAAAAGGGAGGGGTGCGTATTGTGTTTTGTATCTCCTTGATATTGTGCTCTTGCATTATGGGTTCTTTTTCATAGTTAACTCCACATAATTATGCTACTTGGAAAGAAAACATAAAGAAAATATTGGTTGAAAAAGGTTTATTGCATTATGTAACAGGTGCATCAAAGAAAACTCCAGCTAATGTTGATGAAGCTCAAAAAGAAGACTGGGAATCAAAACAAGAAATGGCCCTAGGAACCTTGCTCAAGAATATATTAGATCTTGTTAAATATCATGTTAGGAAACTTACCAATCCAATAGAGGTTTGGACTAAACATGAAGCATTGTATGGGACCATAGATGAAGATATGGCCTACACTACTGAGGACAAACTTCTCAAGTTGAATCCTAGGATTTTTGACACCATCAAAGATTATCTTACCTAAGTAGACATGTATAGGGCACAACTTAAGGATTTTGGTGAACCCATCAAGAATTTAAAGATGATCAAACATATAATGAATCATCTTCCACCTAAATATGCTCTGTTTGTTTCCAATTATAATACTAACAAATTAACAATGGGTAATTTATAAGCCTTCATTTGAGAAATTTTTAGAAATGCTAATCTTAGAACAGGACAATTTAGTGATTATAAGAATTCTCAAGTCTTCCAAGACCAAAGCCTTGGTATCTAATGAAGGTAATTGAAGTGGTAAAAACTCCAACAAGAAGTAGAAGTAGTGGAAGGCTAAGCCATAAGATGACACACAACAATCCTCCTCTAAACAACAATTTTCCTTATGTCAATCTTCTTCCACTCAACAATCTTCCTCACAACAAGGTAAGTCATCTTCCAAAAATAATCAGAAGGGGAACAACTCCAATAAAAGGGAGAAGAAAACTTGTGCCTATTGTAAGAAGAATCGGCATGATGAACATGAATGTAAGGATAAGTAGATTGATGAATTGGTAAACTTAATGAGGAAACACAAAATTGATGTGCCAACTGCCTATAAGGATAAGGGATCTTCAACCACTTCAAAGGGTAAGGGACAAGCTTTGGTAGCAAGTACAAATAATGCTAAGGAATGGGTTCTTGATTCAGGAGCTACACATCATATGGGTGCTTCAAGGGAGTATTTTTCCTCTTTGAAACCATCAAATGTACCTTACATATATGTGGGGAATGATATTTGAGTGGAATTTGAAGGGAAAGGGAATGTTGAGTTGGAAAATGGCATCTTCAAGGATGTTCTTCATGTTCCTAACCTTAGCACCAACCCTCTTTCCATCTACCAAATAACTCAATATGGATGTGGCAACAAAGTTGAGTTCCTTGCAGATATAGTTGTGGTGAAAAATCTCAAGGAAAATTCTATGGTGGCAGTTGGAAAATCTAATCATGAGACAAGAATTTACTCTTTTTCTCATTTTGTGCCTAAGTCCACTTCCCTTGCCTTTTTTACTTCTTCCAATTCATGAAGTAAACTATGGCATGAGAGATTTGAACATCTCAATTATTGCTACCTTCAACAACTTAGCAGTAAGGATACGATCATTGGTCTACCTCAAGTCAAGTATTCAAAGGGCGTATGTCTAGGTTGTGAAGCAAGCAAGCATCTTGAAGAGAAATATGACAAGGGGAATTCTTCAAAGGCTACTACTATTCTTGAATTGATTCATAGTGATGTAGCAGGCCCATTTTTAGTACCATCATTTAGAAAGGCTCACTATGTTCTCACCTTTATTGATGACTTTTCATGCTACACTTGGGTTTTCTTTCTTTCTCGTAAGAGTGAAGTATTTGATAATTTTATCACCTCCAAAGCTCAAGTTGAGAAAAAATCAAGGAAAGCTATCAAGATTCTACAAATAAATAATGGTAGGGAATATGTCAACTCTAGGCTTATAGAGTTTTGCATTCATGAGGGAATTGATCTTCAACATTCAGTTGTGTACATGCCACAACAAAATGGTGTTGTTGAAAGGAAGAATAGAACCCTTAAGGAGATGACCACTTTTATGCTTCAACATAAGTCTCTAGATCAAGTGTTTTGGGTAGAATCCATGTGTTGTGCTAATTACATCCAAAACAAAAGTCCCCATAAGGCCTTAGATGGAATTACACCTTTTGAGGCTTGGTGTGGAAGTAAAAAAAGTGTAAATAACCTTAAAGTTTTTTATTCTCCAGCATGGGCAAGGATACCTCCACAAAATTGAAAGGCCTTAGAACCTCAAAGAAAATCTTTTATATTTGTTGGATATCTTGATCATCTTAAGGAATACAAACTCATGGATCTAGAGACACATGAAATATTTTTTGAGAGGAGTGTTCACTTTGAAGAAACTTGTCCAAGTTTGGCTTCTTCAACTCCTCCTTCTTCCTCCTTTGTGGAAAGTGACAATATAAATGATAGTGACTCGAAAGATGAGATTCCTTCAACTTTGACTCACAAGACACCACCTTCACAAGGTCCACAAATAGTTGAGGACATTCCTTCTTCTTCCACTAAACCTCATTGGACACAAAAAACCCTTGATTCAATAGGTTCTTTGGTGGGGAATCCCTCAAACACATGAAAGACAAGTTTACAACACAAATCATTTCCACATGCTTATATTGCCATTGCTTTAGATCTATAGTCATTTAAGGAAGCATCAAGGATTCCAAAATGGGGCAAGGTTATGGAGGAAGAATATAACTCTTTGATAAAAAACAACACTTGGGACTTAGTTCCCCTTCCTAAGGAAAGAAATTTGGTTTGATGTAAGTGGATCTATCAAACCAAATTTTTAGTGGATGGAAGTGTGGATAAGCATAAGGCTAGAATAGTAGCCAAAGGTTTCTCATAGGTTTTTGGTATTGATTATACTAAGACTTTTACACCAGTTGCAAAGATGAACTCCATTCACTTGACACTAGCTATTGTTGTAGTTCATGGTTGGGTTATATATGACACTAGTACATCTGAGACCATTTTTTGACCATTATTGGTCAAAATTTTGACCCACTTTTCGACCAAAATTTGACCAAAGTTGACCAACCCATTGGTCAAAATTTTTTTGATTTAAATTTTGACCAACCTTCTGGTTCATCGAAATTTTGACCAATACTTTGGTCGAAAAACATCTATAGCCATTGTGCAAGTTTTGCCAGGAAATGGTTGAAATTTTGACCAAACAAGGTAGAAATTTTGACCAAAGAAGGTAGAAAATCTTGACCAAGAAAGGTAGAAATTTTAACCAATGAAGGTCGCAAATTTTGACCATTGAAGGTGGAAATTTTGACCAATGAAGGTTAAAAATTTTGACCATTGAAGGTAGAAATTTTGACCAATGAAGGTCAAAAAATTTTACCATTGAAGGTAGAAATTTCGACCAATGAAGGTAAAAAATTTTGACCATTGAAGGTAGAAATTTTGACCAATGAAGGTAGAAATTTCTACCAACGCGTGTGTGTAAATTTTTTTTAGGCATTATATAAAATAGTTCACATGCCTTGCGTATGATATGAGATTTTGCATGCATCCTACACTCTCTCATCCGGTTGATGATGGATTATGGAGAGTGATATGAAATGATGACATTAAAACACACACAATCAAATCCAAAATGAACTTGCATTACAAATGGATTGTGGAAATATGATATTGTTGATTTTGCATGCACTCTTTATGTTCGCTCACCAAGTCTGCCCCCTAGGTCAACTCACCAAGTCACAAACTTATCTTATCTTGTGTAAAGATGGTTGTTAAGTTTTGTTTTGCCAAGTCTTGTACTTGTGCTTATCTAGCATTATACGAGATGTTCATACTCTTGACTAACTTATTTGGGCCTAGAATGACCAAAAAAAACAATTCCAAACTCCTTTTTCCAATCGCTTTCCAAACTAGCTATATTTTTTTTTGCAACCCTTTTTGTAATTAGCCCTCCTATGTAGGTTTTTGATCATTATCTTGCAAACTTTCTTAACAACCTACAAGACAAACAACAATTTAGGATACCCATTTGGACTTTGTAAAGGGTTTTGGTGGTTTAGACCTTTGATACTGCCTGTACAACAGATTTCCCAAAAATAAGGGTTTTGTGGCTTTACAAAGATCTTTGTTGTATCCTGCAATGCTTTTGACCACTAATGTCAATAAGTCATAATATAAGTAACAATTATGAAGCTATCTATTACTGATACTAACTCAAATAAAAACCAATGCACCAGAGAAGACCTATGAAGTATACTTAAGAGTGCCCTCAGCTATTTTTAATACATTTGAGGACATAGAGGACAAAAACTTGTTGGATTACACAGGGACATTTCTACTTTGTCTTCTGTGCACCTCATTTCTATGGCTATTCAAGACACTATTGGTGAAGATTTTGGCTTTGAATTTTCATGTGAAAACATATTTTGACAGAATTTAGGAGTCCATATTCCATCAATATGTGCTTGAAACTATATCTCCGCCCCCAATGATGGAAATCCATCAATCCTCTTCTCTAGCAGATAAAAATAATACGAACAATGCAGGACACATAGAAATTCAAATAGATCCTCCTGATAATAGAAATAATGATAGGGCAGGGCACAAAGAGGAAGGGGGCACCAATGGGATAACTATTAAACAACTGCAGAAGCTGAATCAGAGGAATGTCTCTTCTTGGAAAATGAAGAGATGGATCCGAAATATCAAGCATTCAGGAATCGCTAACACAATTGACAAGTCTTTGAATTACCATAAACATGATCCAAAGATCGATAGTGAACATCAAGCAGCGATTAAGGCAAAGAGGATATTTGAAAATGTTGCTAAGCATGGAACAGAGTATGCATCCACTGACTTGTTCTTTGAAGTAATACCTTTACCTCACATAAGCTTTGTCATAGAATGAGGTGCCGTACTAAGCTTTGTTTTTGTTATTCAAAAATTAGAAAGCTAACATTTAATTGTCCATAGATAATGCCAAATCTAGTTTTTGGTGGATTGTTCCAAAAAAAATTTGTAGCAGGCAATACTATTGGCAGTTTATTTATGTCTTAACATAACGTCGTTTCCATTTAAATTGGCATCCTCACACAATAAGATCCACAAGCACTCTTGATCACTACTATGGACTGGAAATTGGTATCCCAATTCCTAACCATACTACAGTCTGACCATGTACCCATTCATGTGTTTGGTAATTAAACCATGAACTAATACCAAAATAGCTCTGCTAAGCATCATGTGCAACAGTTTGTATTGTATGATCATTTTGGAGCTAATGCCATTGTTCTCTAACATCTAACTTTTACAAAAGCACCAAGGAAAAAGCATGAACCTACTAGCATAAATAGGACCAGAGAATATCAGGAAAATCTACAGCTCACAGTTCATTTACTTCTGGGAAAATGAATATGTTTCATAATTTTTTTTTCTTAGTTAAATTGGAGTCCCATCTTTTGTAGTTATATTGAGGAAGATGACCTGCCGAAGTTAATGAGTAAAACAAAGGTGAGAAAAGTCTTTCCCCAATTTACAGGAGCCTCAGACACAGGAAGGATCACTGAATCATCTCTTGCAAACTGGGTGGTATGCTATTTCAAATCAGTTCCATACTGCTTTTAAATATCACTCCCAACATATAGTTAGATGTAGTTTTGTTCGGAACATCATGCTTATTGCATGTTCTTTTGACCTAATTTTTCTATTTTATTTTGATGAAAGCAACACAAAATAAGTTAAACTAGGCAATATGGATTATCTAGTTCTATTAGCTCTTTCTTGAGACATACTGACTAGTGTATCTTTTTTGTGGTAGATGAATGTTTTTGAAGAAAGGAAATTACTTTCCTAGTCTCTTAATGACTCCAAAACTGCAGTTAAACAACTACACAGGCTCATCAATGCAGTTGTGGTTATAATCATAGTAATGTTCTCTTTGGTACTTCTCGGCATTGCCAACACCCATGCTATTTTTATAATATTAACTTCCCTTCTGTTGTGGCTTTCATGTTCGGAAATACCTGCAAAAATTCTTTGAAGCCATTATGTTTGTATTTATCATGCATCCATTTGACATGGGTGATTGATGTATTGTTGATGGAGTTCAGGTAAAAGTCATCCTTCTCACCTTTCACAAATGGCTGAAATGAGTGAAGATTAACCTATGAACAAAAAAAGAAAAAGTAGAAAATGTTACAGATTGGTTTTTTAATACAACCGTACAACTAATTGATATTTGAATGGTACAGATGGTTGTGGAAGAAATGAACATCCTCACAACAGTGTTTCTGTTGAGTGATAACAAGAAAGTATACTACTCGAACTCAATATTATCTATGAAACCAATCATTAACTATCATAGGAGTCCAGATATGGGAGAGAGTGTTGACTTCTTTGTGGATGCTACTACTACTGTGGAAAAAATTGCTGCACTTAAGGAGAGAATAAGCAGGTCCTTTTATATGTGATTTTTTTTAGCAATGGTATAATATGAGACACAGTTACACATAAATTTGCAAACACCCTTACATACGAAATACTTGATTGGGTTAATCACATAAAGTTTCTAGAAATTTATTCTTCAATCTCAGCAACAAGAGAATCATAAACAAACTCTTCTAGGTTTGTTGATCCACTTTGGCCTAAAGGCCAGCAAGGTTAGGTTAGCTTATCTTATTTATGAAACAAGTATTTCCTTTATTTGTATGAATATTTAGGCACTCTGTTTGTTTATGCAGCTATATTGAAAGCAAGCATTATCATTGGCACCCAGACTATAATTTGTTTACTAGGGAGATTGAGAACACTAATAGGATGAGAATGGGCCTTTGCCTCAGACATACAATGAATTATCAAAACATAAGTGAGAGATCAAATAGAAGATCTGCATTGCTACTGAAAATGAAGGATATGCTTGAGGAACTTCAAATTGAATATCAAATTTTGCCTGAAGAAACGCCTGTTAAGTTTGTTGGGTCTACTATAAGATAAGATCCTCATTCATTTCTAACGAGTTGAGGTAAATAAAGAATAACAATTTTTATTGGAAGTGCTTATTTTTCCTTGTTTTGTTTTAATGACTGTTTCAATACTTATCTTGGAATCTGCATTGGTAATTATAATGACAAATTCTTTTGGATTGTGTTTTGCAGGGAACAAAGCTCCATTGCTTTGTGAACAAGGTACATGTTTTTGGTTTTGCATGTTCTTTGCCAGAAAATAGAATTTCTAAGCTATGAAGTACAGGTAGAAATACATTTTATTTACTACTATTATGGTTTCTTTGAATATAATATTTTTAAAAATTTGTATGCTATGGTAGTGAGCTAGTGAGAGTAAACTTCACAAGAATTGTCACTCAAATCTTCAGCATTTTTTGGCTTAAAAAACAAGGTGAGGCCTCTGTACGTTATGATTCTTGAATGGTCATGGATTGTCATGATAGCTTACAAAGTTTTCTGGGACAAGGGGTGCTATCATGCAGATATTCCTGTAGCATTTAAAGGAGTTGATATGCTCTCTCTTTTTCTTGCCTGTAGTTTCCCTCTTGCAAATTATTTTGAAGATGCTGTTGCTATTAGAGGATTCCATGATTTTTATTCTAGTTGCAGGGAGTATATTCATTTGTTCATATGCAAAGTCTTCATTTACATTCCTAACCTTTCCATTATAATATTTTGATGAATTTGTTCTATCAATTTTGGCTAACTATATCCTTTTAAGGCCATTAAATTTACCTCAGCTTATCTTATTTATGAGATAAACATTTCCATACATTATTTTAATATTTAAGTTTTTTGTTTGTTCATGTAGCCATATTAAAAGTAGGTCTCATCATTTACACCCAGAATATAATGTCTTTATCTGGAAGATTAAGAGCATTAATAGTGTGAGAAAAGGCCTTCACCTCAGACAGACAAGAAATTGTCAGAACAAAGGTAAGAGTCAAATTGAAAAACTGTTTTGCAACTGAAAATGAAGGAAATATTTGAGGAACTTAAAATTGAATTTTAGCTTTTGTGTTAAGAAGTGCACGTTTAAGTTTGTTGAGCCTTCTACAGATAGGTATGCATTATCATTGAGTAGAGGTGATTAGCAAAAGAAATTGGTTTTCTAGGTTCCGTATATTTTCATCTTTCTTTGGTACTCTCCACACTTCAGCAGAGGTGAATATTTTTTTTGGGGGGAATCTTTCCATTGTCGATTTGCGTACTATTTCTATGACTATTGTGGAATCTGCACTGAAATTTACAATGATGATTTTTTGGATTGCAAGCAACAAAGTTATATTGCTTTTTACACGAAGTATGTGTTTTGTGGAATTGCCTTCTCTTGCCAGAACATATAATATCTAAGGTATGAAGTACAGACAGAAACATGCTGATTGTGGGATGTTGACATCTATTTTAGCAAGATTGCACTAGTATTTTTAAATTCAATTTTTATTGCACATTTGTATCAAGTATTCTTCCTGTTCTCTTACATAATGTAATCTTGCAGTAGGATTTTTAATATTGTTTATGGTAGAGTTGCATATTCAAAATTAAATCAGGTAATTATTCACATCTTAGAATACTGGGAAATATGAACCTCAGAAAGAGCACAAAAATATCCTCCTCCCTGTTCACCTCTATGACTTGTGATCATACCCACATTTTCACATTTATTTTGAACAACATTAGCATTTGTGAGTTTTGTGTCTACTAGTTACTATAGCTTGCCCTTGGACTGCTATGTTTGAATTGGTTTCTCAGAAATCTTTGAGCAATAGTGTTGTTTTTGAAATTTATGCATGATTTTTTTACAATACATTGAAGAAAAATGTTTTTATCATCTGTACAGTAGTGAGCAAGGCTTGCAACTTGCCAGTATAGAAATAGCATGAATTGTCAGTAAGGAAAAAAGGACTTGATGAATTGTAGTTGTCTTGTAGCTTCCTAAACACCTTAATTATCTAATAAAATTATGGTCTCTTTTAATTTTGTATATTTATAAGCATTTGACAAATATAAGTGATAGTTTTTGAGTTGAATGCTATAAAAGTGAGCTAATGAGAATGAAATTTGCAGGAATTATCACTCAATCTTCAGCATTTTTATCTTTGAAAATAAATTGAGCTCTATGTATGCCACATTTCCATGCAACAGGAATGGGAGTGGATCTAATACTCTCTCCACAAAAGGTGAGAAATTTCTTAAAAAGTCCAATTTTTGTGGATATGCAGAAGGAATTGCATAGGGGCATGGTATGATGCAAACATTACAGCATCATATATTACCACCTAGGAAGATCTAAGAAAGAATATTTTTGTTAGAATATCTATTGCAATTCTTCTACTAGTACAAGTACATCTACTTCAAGTTGGAATTGTATATGAAATCAAGAGTTTAATGCAGAATATTATGTAATACTAAAATAAATGGTTTGAAGATGGACACGATAGATATTTCAAATTGTATCTTTGAGTCTTCAAGTAATAATTTTCTACTAAGAAAGTTTATTTCTTAGAAAAAAAAACTACAACATGCAAAAATAGAAGGATGATCTTACCTCTTTAATGCTCTAAAGCCTACTCCCTTTGTATCTTGGAATCCCTTGTGTGTATGAATCAGTAAATCCCCATACCACCTCTGTCCTTTAGTTGGATACAATGAAGCCAAGAAGTAGGGGGATGACCTTTCTTCTTGCCCCCTTTGGCCTGAATAAAATACCTAAGCAATTAAGTCCATTCATTGTAGCAATTTTTGGAGGGAAATCAAAATGATGAAATGTAGACATGGCTGGCAAAGAGAATTTTACTGGTGACTTGGATGCATCCAGTCATGGAAAGAAATCAAAGTCTAGCTCACAAGTTTGCCTCTGAACTTGGTCATGAATCATTTCCAAAAATCTTCAAGAGAGACTCTAATAACAAAGGGTATACCAAGCTATCTAGTAATCAGGCCATGCTTATGCAACATTTTAAGGTATCCAATGGGGATGTGAGTTAGGGCAGATCATAATAAATTTAGTTTAATGAATTGCAAGCTTGGATCCTGAGATAGTGCAGAAACGTTGTCGAATATCTAAGGTATGTATTACTTCATCAGCTGAATTTTAAATAAACGTGTTGTAATCAGAACATTGGGAATTAGGCACTGTAGCATTACCAAGCAATGAAATACGATGGATAGGTTTCAAAGAGAGAGCATGTTCAAAAAGATAGCCAAGGGCATCATCTGCTAAAAAAAAAGAGGAATGACCTGGGAAGCAATATTAGCAGACAGAGTTTTTGTGAGTGCCATTGGAGGGGCAAGGTTTTGTTGAAAAAAAATCTGGCATTATCATCAATGAGCGTGATCTAAAATTATGATAGTAAAATTGGAAGTGTGTTGTCATTCTCAAGAGCTTCTTTCAACACAAATCTTTTGGTTCATAAAAAGTCCATTTTCAACTATTGATGATTGACAGCAACAGTAATGTTCCTTGACAAAAAAATTGGGCATTAGCTTCAATGGAGGGATAAGGTCCCATTGACAAAAATACTTGGCATTAGCATCAATGAAGAGGCAAAATGATAAAGGGGGTAGAGAAACCAAAGCAAATAAATGATAACCAATTAAAAGAGAACAGGAGATTATAAAAAGAAAAATCAAAGAATAGGAAAAGTGGTAAAATACTAAAACATGATATGATGGGGAAATAATAAGGAGATTGCTATGTTGCAAATAATACACTGGAACAAAATGTAAAAATAAATAACGAAAACATAAACTAACAAGATTGAGATTACAAAATGGATATAAAGAGTGAGATTACATGATGGAGATATAGATGATTTCTCCTTTTAGTTCAGTACACATGCACAATAAATGATTTCTTCTCTTCATATCCTCTTCATAACATTTTTTACAACATTTACCATTCTTTTAACATAATTTATATTCCCAAGTCATTTTTGCAACCTCATTCAGAAGCACAAGTCTAAGATAATCTCTTCAGCTAAGAGTGAGAGATTGAACACAAGCAATTTTGCCAACGTTGTCCTTTTAAGCTTTAGAGCCTAAGAGTTAAGGATTCAAATGTAACCATTTCACAAAAGTTTACCTTTTAGACTAAGGGCCTAAGAGTAAAGGATTGAAAAGTACCCATTCTGCCAAAGTTTCCTAGGGCATGATCCCAGCCTCATCCCTTATTGCATTGAGGGCCTCATATGTGATATTTGACCTCTACTGAGCCCATTCCCAACCATTCGACTTCAGTAACAAGAAAAGGCCTTTTGACATCTATTACCAAGAATAATAAACCTTGTTGAATAGTTCACCTATGTACTTACCATATACCCACTTCCATCTCAAATTCATAGGCTATGCTGAGAAGATAATGGGTGCAAAACTACTAAACAGTTATCTAACTCATACTATTAAGATCTTGTCAAAATAACAGTGAAATTGAACTCAAAATATCAAATTGTGAACCAGAAACAAACTTCAAGAACCATATTTTAAAAAGATCAAAAGTGAAGTTACCTCAAGATATAAAGATTCAAAAACTTCTATCAAGATGTTTATGGAAGAAAAATTAATAAGGAATCTAAACAGAAATCAACTCATTTTTTAACAGAGACCCTCAATCAAAAAAAGAACAAAAGAAAAAACAAAGCAAACTTCTGACACAACTAACTCCTCTTTGAAAAACAACATCTTTTTCAAGCAAAGAAGACCATGAAGTACTCTTTAGCCATAATGGACATGTCAGCAGAGCCCAATGGCTTCCTGTATTTTCCTAATCAGGCTTTACAAGGCTTGATCCATCAAAATAATTGGGCATGAGCATCTTTATGTAAAACCCCATTGCCATTTTGGGATCCAAATTTGTACTCCACAATCTACTTTGGAAGTGGAAGCCTAACTCTGACAGACTTACTAGGGGATTTGTATAGAGTTGAAAGCTGGAGATCACTACTTAATATATAGGCATGATATATTTGAAAAGAAAAAATCCTTAGAAAATAAAATTATTTATAGCTCTCGAATGAAAGATGACCATAAACTACACCTCAGGCATTATTGGTAACAACAGGCTTTTAAAATATTAGATGCTCAATGCACTTCCATGAACCTACAAGTAAATGTTGTTTTCCTGAGAAATTAGAGCCTTTTGTGTACATATTCCAAAAGAAAATGAATTTTTCTCAAGCTAAGCATCTTTATATAGAACACAGTTACCATTCTAGCTAGGAAGTTTGGCAGGGCCACATTTTTCCCAGTACAGTGTTTCAAGAACCTCCACTATCATCTCTCAAAACCTTAACAGTATTTTGTGTACCAGATTCCTTCACCGATGGCATAGGCTATCATGATGAGAGTATTGCCTCTCTTCACCAGAGATCAACTAAACTAAAATGGAAAAGGATGATACATGGATATGCAATAGGAAAGATACATGGACGTGCATACACTGATGTTAAGTAAATTCAAGCTACAAGTGTGCTTGTGTCCATAATTTCTATCAGATTTGGATCACTAATTTCCACATTTTAAACATATAGCACATTCAAAATAAGGATTGAATATTAGACCATAAATAGTCATTGTTAGAAATAGGGAATACTTGGGGGTGAATCAGTACTCCGCTAACTTTTTCCCAACTATAGATATCGTTAACAATCTCTATACATGCATATCACACAAACCCTTGATCCATCAATTGAATGCTACTAGAGCACATTGTTTGTGTATTATAAACTTGCATATATTAAACATGTGTAAAATAAAAACCATATGTAAAACCTCCTAAAAAGAAAGTGTTAAGTTATTGTGGCACTTTTTAGATGTGTTTACACACGCAAATTATTTTGAAAAGCACATCATTATCAACTTTAGTTATAAAAGACTCCAAAGTGTCAATTTTGAATGCATATACATGCGTGTTTCTCATTTAAAACCCCGTCTTAGTAACTAAGAAGACTAAGTGTCAATTTTACATTAAAAAAAAAATGCAAAGAGCTTCAAAAAGCATGCCTTTATGACTTTATACCATGCATTTTGAACTCTAAAGGTAAAGTGGTGATTTTTGGAGCAAATTTGTGTGTATTGCTTCAACAAAAATGCATCATTATTCCTTACATAGCACTATTTGGATGCAAAAAGCTTGGGCGATGATATTGATTGCATCTGCATGGTTTCAATACTAGCATTTTGGTGAATACAAACCGTCTAGGGCATTTTAGGGCCAAAAATACAAGCAATTTCACACAAATTGTGATGCGACCATTGCATGAGTTCTAAACAAGCTCATAGGCATTGTACTATTTACACATACAAGATATCCAAACCAAAGCATCAAATTATATGATAAACACAACATACAATTGTATATAATTTTTGAGAACTTTAGAAGAAAACTTCACCCTACTTTAAATTTTCAGGACAATAACTTCAAGCTATAGACAGGGAGCTGGAAAGTACCATTTGGATGTCGCAAGCAGCTAGACAAGATGTATATAGACCAAAATAGAAAATGTATGAGAAAGAAAAGTCCTACCAACCTCTTTATTTAAAGTAATTTGAGATAGCAGGAGAAATTAATGATGATTATAGTATTTTGAATAGAATGTTATGCAGCTAACTTAAAAGTGATATTTCATTGTAGAAATCTTCCATGTTCTCCTCTGTCAAGTCTTGCTCCAGTAAAATCTTGATTGCAACTTCTGTTCCTTTCCATATGCCTTGAAAAACTTCCCCAAATGAGCCTGCATGCAGAAGGAATTCCACATCAAAATTCTAACACTATAGTTTACAAGTAGAAACACTTATCAAATCAAGGTTGATTAGTTTGAGAAAGCAACAAGGGGACTCCAAATAACAAACTCACCTTTATGTAGAATATGTTACCATTTAATTAAGAATGTACTACGGCTCCACCAATGTCAAAAACCTTATGACTTTGGTTGTAACCAATCCTTAAAAAATTATATTAACACAACTCATTTAAAAGTTTTCTTATGTGACCCAGATTGGTGGATGACACACCTTGAGAGCAGATGTAGAAAGAGAGAATGGATGGAATTGAGTCCATCAATAGGAATAACTCTATGGAGCAAAATATGTGTCTGTGGAAAGAAATGATTGCTGCTACTGAGAGGGGGATGCAATATTGTCTAAGAGGTAAGCTAGATATGCAAGATGTTAACAAAACATTGCGAGATCCTATTTATTATAGATGCAATCCTATCCGCCATCACCATGTTAGATCTAAATACAAGATATATCCAACATATGATTTTGCATGCCCATATGTGGATAGCATTGAAGGTGTGACACATGCTCTCTGGTCAAGTGAGTACCATGATCGTAATGAACAATATTAGAGGGTCTTAGAAGACATGGGTTTGCGAAAAGTGCATGTGTGGGATTTTAGCCATTTGAATTTTTTTTATACTCTCTAGAGAAAGTGAAAACTACAGTGGTATGTAGATAATAAAAAGTGGAGGGTTGGGACGATCCTCGCTTCCCAACAATGTAAGGAACATTGTGAAGGGGATTGACAGTAGAGGCCTTAAATCAATTTATTCTATCACAAGTTTAAATGTTGGACTTTTTCTTTGGAACACCTTTTTTTTCACTTAATTTTCTATAGTTTCCATATAGATTCTTATAACCTATACCAATTAAAATTATAAATCTAAGTTTTCTTTGGCACTTTTCTTTCAAGTTAGATCAAAAAATCAAAAAATCTAAATCTAATGGAGTGGGATAGACTTTGGACAATGAATAAAAAAATCATTGACCCTGTCTGTCCTAGACACACTACTCTTTTTGAAAACTGTGTTCTTCTATGCTTAAGAAATGGGCCTGAAGAACCTTTTGTCAAAATTTTGGCTAGGAATAAAAAGTATGAAGGTGCTGGTAAGAAAGAAACTACTTACACAAAACACATTTGGTTGGAGAGTGCTGATGTTGCTCTTGTCTCAGAAGGTGAAGAGGTAACACTGATGGATTCGAGCAATGCCATAATAAAAAATATTGAGAAGGACTCAAAGGGTATTATTGTACGGCTTCATGGCATGCTACATCTTGAATGATCGGTCAAAACAACAAAGCTAAAGCTGACTTGGCTACCAAAGATTTTAGAGCTTGTCAACTTGTCACTTGTTGAAGTTGAGCATTTGATTACTAAAAAGAAGGTATATTTTTCACTGACTCAAAACCTTTATGGTCAATAATGGATGAATTTATGTATGTTTATGTACATTGTGTTGGTATTTTACATTGATGTCCAAATATGACTCTCATTGCAAGCTATTGATATAGCTTTCAGCAATCTATTCGAACAAAGATGTCCAATTTGGCTCTGTGTCACATACACACTGGTAGGGGAGCTCTCATAACTATCAATGTTCTAAATTATTTTGTATGGGAAGGTATCCGCAGAACATATACCAGTGAACATTTGAGAATTTATACTTCAAGCAATTGTACAAGAGTGTATTCTAATAATATATGAAAGTCCTGAAATTCAAAATTAAAATGCCTGTTTTGTGTGACTTCAGGACATATTCCCACCCTTTCATTCTTTATGAAATAGTGTGTAGATTGTTGTTCAGTGGAGAACGAAGAAGTAACCTAGTTCAATTTAATAGAATATTTAATGTGGTTAGAGTTATGTTACCTTGTAAATAGAGCCGAATCCCCCTTCTCCAAGCTTGTTATCATCATGAAAATTTCTAGTTGTAGCCTTTATATTTTCCAAGCTGAGAAAAATTCCATGCCCCTTCCCAATAGCAGAGTACACCTCTGTATCAGGATTCTCTGTTGATTGATGCATGGGAAAAATATTACACATTTTGTATAGAGAAGATTTTATTTTACAAGAAAAAATAAACGAAATTTTTTCTCCCTTATTTCCTTTTTGAGTGAGTAGCTCTTATATAATCAACTAGCTAGAATTTTCGTTGACATTTGAAAGAATGATTTACCGAAAAACAATCACCTCAAAAGTACCTTTCCTTAATGCCGCAGACTTGAATCTTCTTCTGAATCCAAATAGGCATAGCAATAACATCAACAAGAAGCCTCCAAGAATACCCAAAACTATAGCCACTTTGTTTGAAGACTTGCCTGCATAGGAGATCAATTCAAGTGTTCAGTCATAAAAAAAAAACCCTAAACAAAACCCTATTCTGGTCAATTAAAAAAAAAAATTTAAACATCGATGGTTGGAATCAATACTTCATGATAAGTTCTCATTCTCATTAAATCTGAAGATGAATCATGAGTATGATTTGAAACTTCTATTGAATCTTAAAATATGATGCGAAACTTCGATGCTAAAAATGCAAATAGAAAATGATTCAGAAATATATATACGTTACATTTCATAGATTGTAAGATGGGAAGGTATCCGCAAAACATATTTTTGATCACTGTTCTGCCATAGCTCTTTTATTAAGTCATGACCAAACTCTGAATAAGTCTCTCTATTTGAAGTGGCGTCATGATGTCCAGATGGGTTCTACTCAGCTTGCCAAAGACATTCAAACATGGTTATGATCGAAGAAAAAATATTAAAAGAAAATGCCTAGTTAGATACTCATAGTAGCATTATCAATATTGTTCAAGTTAGATCAATCCTTTGATCTCTAGTGTGCCAAACTTTCCAACTATTGCCTTGAGATTAAGCATTCAATAGACTAAATATGAAGCTCGTGTTCGGCATAATGATGCAAAGTGTGCATAACAATGAAATAGGGCGCAGTTTTTACATTTTCAAAACAATATGAAGCCGTGTTGGTCGAAATTTTGACCAACACTCAAAATTTCAACCAACTCTTAGTGTTGGTCAAAATTTTGACCAACATGGGCATGGATTTAAAAAAAAACACATTTTTTCTTACCTATTCTGACCAATTTGACCCCATTTTAATAGATGGTCAAAAATTTTGGTCTAAAAATGGGGTCAAATGTACTAGTGTGAGATGGATGTAAAGAGTACCTTTTTGAATGGTGATCTTCATGAGGAGATTTATATGGAGTAGTCACAAGGGATCATACAGGATTCTACTATGGTCTTAAGTAGGCTCCTCAGGCTTGGTATGCCAAGATGGATTCCTTCTTACTCTTAGTAGGATTCACTAGGTGTGTTTATGATTTGAACGTCTACATTCTTTAGAGTGATGACTCACACTTGATATTCATGCTTTATGTAGATGACTTGATCATTACAGAAAGTACTTCATCCATCATTGCCAGTGTCAAGACCTCTTTGCAGGATAGATTTACTATGACAAACTTGGGTTTACTACCTTATTTCCTTGGTATTGAGATCACATAGTTTTTAGCAGGGATCACACTTTCTTAACCCAAGTATGCTCTTGACTTGCTTTCTCAATTTCACATGAGTGACTGCAAGCCTGCTCCTACTCCCTTTCTTTCAAGTGTCAAGTTAGAGGCCAAGTGTACCACTCCACTTGTTGATGCTACATTATACAGATAGTTAGTTGGGAGTCTCATCCAATTGACACATACCCTGATATAGCTTTTGAAGTTGGCATGCTTGCTTGCTTCATGCAAGAGCCACATGAGCTTCATTGGAAGGCTGCCAAGTGCATCTTTCACTACATATAGGGTACACATACACATGGGATACACTATGAAACAAGTACATGACCTCAACTAGTTGGATATACAAACTCAGACTATGCAGGGGACCTTTATTCTTGCAAGTCTACTTCAAGTTGCATGTTTCACCTTGGTTTTAGCTCTATTTGTTGGCAAAGTAAGAAGCAAAATAACATTTCTCTTTCTTCAATTAAGGCTAAGTATCGAGGTGCTATCAATGCAGCTAGAGAGGCTCTTTGGTTACAAGATATCCTAGAGGAGTTTGGATTTGATCTACCTAAACCTATAGTCATACATTGTGACAATTAGAGTGCTATTGAGATCTCTAAACATCCAGTTCAACATCAATGGACCAAATACATTGAGGTTCATATGCACTACATCAAAGAGTTGATACATGAACAGATAATTGCATTACAGTATTGTCCTACAGTAGAGCAGGTCACAAATATCTTCACCAAACCCTTCACTGAGGTCAAGTATATTCATTTGTGAGATGTTGCAGAATGGGGAGTCCCTTGACTTCTCTCTTCTTTCTTCTAGGAGGGATATTTTCCTCATTTGAGGTCTTCTTCTCTCTCATCTTCTTTATTTTACTTATCTCTTTTTTTTTTGAAGAGGATTTTTCCCATGAGATTTTCCCTCTTTCTCCACTTTATGAGAGATTGCATTGCATCATTGTATGTAGAGCATTACTTTTGTACATTAGTACTTAACATGGCCTCGTAGCCAAGCCCATTATGCATTTGTGAGCTTAAGTGTATTCCCCTAAGTTGCACTTAAGGGGGGGTGTTGGTGTAAATAAGTATTCACTATTTACACTTTACATAAGTTTACTTAGGTCAATGCATTATTTTATTATTTATTAGGTTGACACTTAGGAGTTTGCATACTTTTATGAGTTGTCATGTTGACAATATAGAAGTAAGGAACTCTAATTGAGCACATGGTGTCTACAACATTAGAGTTTGCATAATTAACAAAGTTATCATGTAGACAACACAATTATTTAGACTGTTAATTAAGTACATGGTGTCTACAACATTTTTTTTGTGCTACACTTTTGTAGGCTTATCCTCTCATCATTGCACTTACTCTTATGCTTAATGGAGGATAACACACACCTGGTGGACATGTGCTTGGTTGTAAGACTTATCATGTTGCTGACTCCTAAACATTCTAGAAGCATTCCAAAGGCCCTTATAAATAGACACTCCTAGCATACTTGTACATTGAATTTAATTCTATATTATTACTCTAATCAAACTCTGGTCCATTCTATGCTTGTGTTTGAGTTCCTTGATCTTTAGAGAATTTTTCCCTAAGGAAAATTCTTACACATGTTAATGTAGTTTTTTTGCAATAACTTAAATCACATAGCATAATAGTGGGATTTGTAACACTTTCATATATCTTAGCATAGCTGCATTTTGCATCTCATCTTAGCTTACTTCATAGTTGCATTGCATCCTTGAGAAATTCCTTGTGGACATTTGCATTCTTGCATTTTATCTTTGGAACCTCCCATTGCATGGTTTACTAGCAAGAAAAGTATTCCTAAGCCTCAATTGAGAGCGCTTGTACTTGAAATATACTCTCTTGCACTCCATGGATAGGGAGCTCTAAGTCAACATCCAAGCATTACAAACTCATGGAGTCATTTAGATAGAAGGGTTTAGAGTGTGACACCTTTTGAGTGTACATTTTTTACACCCACCATGGGGTAGAACATTTAGTTTTGTCCTCTTCTTTGTTGTTTTCATTGGATTTTTTTCTTGTTGTCTACACGTTCCTTTTTTTTAGTTATAGATTTTAGGCAGCATTTTTCCAATTTTGAATGACAGTTCTTATCTCTATTGGGTGATACTTTTTTTGGAAACAGTGTCACACAGATATACAAAAAATTATTGCCTTATTATAGTGAGTTCTATCACTTGGTGTAGGAAGAAATATGATGCAGGAGCATCCAGAGGTATAAGGGCAATCCTGTGTCACCCAAAAAAATATACTTAGACTTAGTTTCTGTTTCATTTGTTTTCATTTTTGGATACCCATTTGGGTCAAATAAAGGTTCCAACTCTCACAGTTCCACTATCAATGAGCTAGAAAATCCCAAAAAAATAGGAGCATGTAATTGGCCCATCATTTTGGTAAACTAGAAGGTGTGAATTGGCTAGATAAATGTAATTATGATTTAGAGCATTCCAGAAAAAGAATCAGGTCAAAAGGCCCCACGATTTGAAAGTTATTGCAGTTTTTCAGGTTTTGGAGACCTCCTAAGAATGCTTCAAAGTTAGGTTAGGGGCATTAAATGACCTTGAAAAGGGTCAAAAAATGGAGGACGAGCAATTCTTGTCCATAGGGCTATAGAGTGCTTCAAGAGCTTTCTGAAAATGTAAACGGTTCATCAATCAGAGGTACAGTTCAAAAGTTATGCCTCCCGAAAGTTCGGTTACCATTTTTGGATTCTTCTAGATTTGCACCAACTTCTAACGCAACTTTTGGAACCTTCTATTTGGTCGGTGGATGCTTACTAGCACTTTCTAGAATTTACTCCTAGTCCTTAACCCTTTGGGGTCTATTTAAGGAGATTCTTGGCATTGTAAAAGGCAGTTCAGAGTGGAGTTTGAGAGGAGGTACTAAAAGGAGAAATTATCTCTAGATTTATGCTATTGTAAGCCCTTAGGGCATGTTTTGAAGTTTATTTTCTCTATACTGTTTGTACTAGCTTATTTTCTTAGTTAATACAATCTCCCTTTTCTGTTGTGCCCATTCTATTCTTGGGTTGTGTCCCCATCAAAATACCACACAGAAAGATTCTATCATATGAGTATACTGAGAAGTATCATATGACAGTGTTCCAACAAAAACTATCGCCTAACTTGAATTTTCTTGTTATTTGTGGTGTTTTGCTCAGTTTTTTAGTTGTTTCTTGTTTCTTGATGGTTTTTACAAGTCTTTAGCTATTTTATAGAGGTTCATTTACATATTCATTTTTTTTGAAGCTAACTTGTGAGTCTAACAGTTGTGATTGCAGGCAGGGTGTTACCTTGAAACAATGCCTAAATTACCTTAAAAAGAATGCATGTAAAAGTTTCAAATGCACAAGGGCTACTAACACTTGTTTTTAGGGCTTCCCAATGCATAAAAGCCAAAATTTCTTGTATTTCTTTTATTCTATGTGTGGCATTCAACTAGTTGCTTTCATTTCTTAGGCACATTAAACTTGCAATCAGAGTTCTTTGGTAATAGGAGAGTATGCTCTTCACCCTTGTGATGAATCAAAAATCTTGACTTGCCTTTGGATTTTGAAAGCAAGGGGATAATTGGATCTTCTTGGCATGTTTGGTAGAAGCAATCAAGATAGGAGAGTATGCTCTTCACCCTTGTGGTGAATCAGAAATCTTGACCCTTGAGAGTGGATCCAATTTGTCTTAGTTACAACCCTTAGAGGGTTTTCTTTTGGAAAACCTAAGAGGAATGACCCAAGTTGTGACAGGCTAATACCCAACTCTTGCAACCCACTATAAACTCAAGGCTATCAAGGACACAAAACCTTGGTATACGTAGTGTTTATCTTTGCTTGGTGTGATCACTTATGGGATTTTGACCATGACGAGATTACTAGGCAAGAATGCTTAAGGTGCTTTTGTGACCATGAGGTCTATTACCCACCACAAGGTGGGGTATCCCTTAATTGGGTACAAGAGGAAAATTATGAATGGAAGCCCATTCTAAACACCCTAAGTTAGTAGCTACCCTATTTTGCCACTCAACTTCTTGATGCAAGAATCGATCCTAGTGGACTACCTAGATCACCCCAAGATTTTACACTCACAATATGTGTTCCCTTGGTTGTGCTTATGACACTTCCATGACAAAGCCAATATCTCTTGTGGAAACCACTTGGTGTGAGGAAAAGGAGCATCAAGCATGGGATGAGTTGTTGATTAATGAACCATGACTCTAAGGTAGATTTCTTGGCTACTATTTTTGAATGTGTTGATCAGTGTTAACGTTCTTGCAAATCAAACATTTTGGTAACATTGGTAGGAAGGCTATCCTAATATCACAAATGCATATTAGCAAGGTTGTTTTTACCATTATTCAATTGTTTGAGACATGTTAAAACACCTACTATTTGCAAACCATGCTATTTATTGATGCAAACTAAAAACTTACACTGTTTGATCTTAAAACTACCTAGTTGTCAAACTGAAACATAAACTTTTGGGTCAACACAATCTTTTTTCCACAATTCACTAGAAAATTGTCACATCCTTTTTGGAGAAATATTGTATGAAACCTTTTTTCCAAAAAAAGTATCGCTTGGTTACTTTGACTAATATCTCTTGCTTATATTGAGCTATGTTGCACTGCTAAACAAAAAGTGTCATACCAAGAAAAAGTGTCATCCTATTAGTATGAACAATATTGTATGACATTTTACACTATCGAACTATCACTTGAGTTACTGTACTTTCTGGCCTGGTTGCTAAAATGGATTTCTCTTTCTCGAAACTTATTCTTAGGTTGTCTAAAGTATCTATACTTGATTTACCATGGTTTCTTGGGTCTAGAAGCTACATGTTAAGAGTATGTTTTGCTAAAATCACTACCTTGACCTCTAATTGTCTTGCTTGATTAGGAGAGTTGTTCACTTGTCTTCACCTATCTATCTACTTGGCTATTTGGATATTTGGCTTCTTTCCTACCTATTGTAAGTTTCTTGGACACATTGTTTGACAAGTCATTCTCTCATTGCTACCCTCTATTTGACAAGTGAAGACTCTGCCTCCTATAGTTTGAACATCAAGTTATCTTCTAGACTCTTTTATGCTTGGCTTTGCATCTACAACTACGAGATCTAAATCTCTTTCTATCAAATCTCAATGAAGTTTGGATGATCCTGAGTTGTTTGAGCTCTTTAGGGAATTGTAAAGATTACACACTCAACACAATAAACTTGAAGAGACCCTGGACCCTACTTACACTAGTCTCACTGAATGCATGATAAAAATATATGCTAGATTTGAGAAAATGGTCAAGGAACAAACAACATCATCAAATGATTATCTTTCCAGTTCATGCTCTACTTCAAGACATTAATTGTCTTCACCTACCAAATCTAGAGGCCTTCTCAAAGAGCTAGAAAATGATACATCCTTGGAGCATATGCCAAAATTTTACAAGCCTATTTTTGACCAATATGATGAAGACATGAAAATTTGTTGTTTTCTTGAGAAACAACAAAATGATCCTAGACATGTTTTTGAGAGAACTTTTACTCCCATAGAAAAATCTTATGATAACATGTTGAGAACAATTCTTAGCACCAAGCACATAATGTTACCTAAGTCTAGCTCCTATGGAAATCCTTTCTTCTATTATTATTGTTCTAATGACCATGCTACCTCTAATTGTATAGAGCTGAAACATAAAGTGCAAGATCTCATTGATGATGAGATTGTTGATCTTGGAACCTCTAGTGACTCATGTGGTGAAGATGCTTCTCTTGAGCAAGATTATGTTGATGACCCTATGTCTAGTAGTGGCTCCATTACATCTTCCACTTCTTCTAATACTCATGCATCTCCCAACATTTCAAAGCTTTCCAACATGCCTCTATCAAAAAAAGAACCTAATGATTTCCACATTTACTATGCATATCCTTAAGGGGTACCTCTAAAAGAAACTCAAGCTAACCTATACTTGGATACAAACCTTTTCCATGCCACTGCAACTAAAAATCCTCAACCTTGATACAATCTATGTTTGCTACTCCACTGCCTCTTCATTCTCCGTGTCCGCAGAAGTGGCTCCATGTCAAGGGGACTCTCAAAAAGAAAAAGCTATAAATGTCAAGAAAGATCAAGATCAAGCACCATTTCATATCTTCCAAGATTTCACCCCTCCATATCATATATCTTATCCACCTCCTAAGTATGATGAAGACACCACTTCCAGTATCTTCCTTGAGCTTACTAAAAATTATAAGAAAAGTTCTCTTCCTATGCTATCCAAAGCTACTTGTCAAGATCAAATCATCCCCTCATGTTCTACTTCTCCATATCCACTTAAAAATTGTGCTCAAGCTTCAAGCGCTCCTATTAAAAATGTTGTTCCTAACAAAGTTACTCATGAGTCCATTGATTGCTATGATCATGTTGCTCACTCTAAAGATTTTGATATCCCTTTTCACTATCCATTTGTATATCCAAAGTCTATCCTTGGTCCTTATTCATCAAAGCTAAAGCCTTCAAACCTTCCATATATTGGGACCTTATGTTCCTTCATCTCCTACAGATTTTCCACTCCTAGCTCTCCAATCATACCTCAGGATCAACAAAGACACTCATCCTTGATGAATTTCCACTCATATATCCATCTAAACTAGTCATATCATCCTTATTCATCCACAAATCCCAAGTCTTTTGGAAGCAATAATAAACATAAGAATCCATTGAAAAATGAAGATCTCTATGTCCCATCTAATTGAAATGTGAATGCAAAGAAGAAATTCAAGAGACCACAAAGGTCCACTATTAAAAAAGGTAAATCAAAGAAAATATGGGTTCCTAAACCCATTATTGAAGAAATGTGTTATGAATTATCCAAAGGAAAATTGAAAGCTATATGGGTTCCCAAGTCTCTCTTCAAAGACTTGGAACATTGAAAACAAATCAACGTTGACATTCAAGATTCCAAAGGCTTCCATTCCACCTTCTTCCAAAAATCTTCCTAAACATATTCCAAAGCCTTCCACTCCATTTTTTCCAAATCTCTTCCACCACCTCATACATCTAAACCTCAAGCTATTTCATCCATGATTCCTCCATCATTCGAACACCCTTCAAGGTTTGTGTTAATGTTGATCTTGTCCAATATTTTAACTACCCTCATAAAATCCTCTAAAGCTTACACTTAGTTTCTATACATGAACTCTTATCCTCCATATACTCTTCCTACTACCATTTCTCTTTCATCACCCTATCAACATCTTTGAGCATACTTTTCTATGGTCTTAGCTTATCATGACTTATCTTTCCTATAGGAGCATTATCTACATTTAAAAAACTTAAGCTCTTTCTACAAATTCAAAAAGAAAAAAAGATAAAAAAATAAAAAAAATAAAATGAAGATGTGCCTTGGTGAAAACCACTTCTTGTGACACCTTGTTAGAAAAATTAGAGATAAATAAAATTCATCCTATGGTGAAAACTACTTCTTGCGGAACCTTGAATAAGTACCATGATGAAAACCTAGTAAACAGGCATCATGTGTAATTCTTCCATCATCCATCTATCCCCTCTTCTCTCTTTGATCTTGACAATGTTGAGCTATCTTTGCATATTGGCTATCTTATCCATGAGATTCTCTATTGTGCTTTCTCATTCACTCATAGCCTCCATCTTGAGCTTTATTCTTATTTCTCTATCTCATCACTATCCTATCTAGTTTACCCCTTGGTATTGATCACAATAAATTAAAACATGGTTCTCATAGGTATCTTGACATGGCTACTCTTTTGGACTACACACTTCATGCTATCTCACTTATTGGCTTCACTGCTTATCCTACATGTCATCTTGCTCATTACTTCCATTGCTTATCCAAAACATACTTCATCTAACTATTCCACCTCTTTCCCTAGCTTGGGTACTCTTGAGGAGTTAGCCCTTGAGGATCACTTTCACTCACTTCATACTCCTTTTTTATCCATCTCTACTTATCCACTGGCTTGTTGCTCCATTGTATCCTATGCCTTGCTAGACATTGGGACAAAATGATGTGATCTTACTTGAGAACTAGTGATCTCTAAGTCATTCTAAAAAATCCAAAAACAAATCATATCTATGGTGTTGAAAAAATCCTAAAAATTAGAAAATGTCCTAAAAAATGATGATCTTAGTGAGAACCTAGCAATAGACACTTTGATGTATCACCAAAAAAATCAAACAATACAAAGAATTGAAAAAAGTCCTAAAAAAAATCTACCAAGTGGTGAAAACTTGGAAACAAGCACTACTTGAAACTCTTGCACCTATGTCTATCAGTCGCAATCACTCATTTTGCTAAATATTCCTAACTTGGGATTATTTCTTGTCCTTGTCTCAGGGGCATAGCTACTTAGTTTATTTGAGTTTTCATTGGTAACTCACAAAATAATGTTTCTCAACACTACTCCCCAACTTGACATCAAGTGTTTCTCAACACTTTTCAAATAGTTTACCTACAGTCTTCGATGTCACAATATTTCTCACTATCAAAACCAAGTCTTGAAGAAATGGCTAAATGACTTATACACATGAACTTAAATACTTAAATGTTTGAGCTATGATGAACTTTATCTACTTTGTGTCATGTCTATGAAGATTTCTTTGCTATATGTTCCCTCTCTAATAGTCTTTCAAGGATGTCATGGATTAGAAGACTGGAGGCATGGGGCATGTTTTCTCAATTTTTGCTTGTGGGTATACTTTATTTGTCTATAGTGTTTAAAGCATTCATGTTTGTCCTATTTGACACTTTGACTTATAAATGTATCATCCTTGACTATTTTGCAAGACTGCACTTGAGGGTTATCCTAGTGTTTATGCCTTGATACAGGTGTAATCTTGCTATACTAAACTTAGGGAATCTAATCGCATAGTCATCTTGACTTATATATCTCCAATGCTTAGATTGGATTTCCACATACCTATCTAATATCAATCATATTCATATCCTCATAGTTATACTAGTAATGGTTGTATGATCATGATGTCCCTAATAAACAATGAATGATGAAATAAGAGTCTATATGTTATGCATTTCTTGTTGGTAAACCACTTTGCATATTGGGTTGCATTATAGTTTCATTATCTAGTCTAGTTTTTCATTCATGCATAAGGGGAGAACTCTCTCTTCATCCTTTTTTACAGACATATTAGCTAACTGTTGTTGCATCTTTCTTTGCTTTCTTCTTTATCACATATTTTCACCTTCTTGATCTTTTGCTTCATCTCTATTTTGCTATCCTATCATCGCAAGGGGTTAATCTAAACATTGCATTCAATTTATCCAAGTGCCACATATTTTTAGAAGCATAAGTCTATATCATACATATGAGAGCTAAAACATCATATATGAGAGAGATACATGAGAAGGAAACATAAACTAAAACATCACATGAAAACTTAAAATTCTGAAACATCCATCAAAATGAAACAAGTGCACAAATATATCGATCAAAATCCAATATCTCATATATATATATATATATATATATATATATATATATATATATATATATATATATATATATATATATATATATATATATATATATATATATATATATATATATATATATATATATATATATATATATATATATATATATATATATATATATATATATATATATATATCAATGTGTCATCATACATATATATAAATGTGAGATCCAAAATTTGGATATTTGTCTCAAAAAAAAAATATGGTGTATAATCAAAAAATGTCAAAATTATCAAAAATCAACCTATGAATGGCTCACACCCTCTCTAGCTAGTGGTGGCCCTAGTAGTAGAGCCTGTCTCCTATCTGGCAATTGTATCTCACCCTCTGACCTACCTACCCACTCTGAGTAGTTAGGAAGCCCCTACCTTGGTAGAACCAAACCCTTGTAGGTGGCATAGTAATATGTGGAACACACACCATGATGAGACACCTCTCACCTCACCGCCTCTTGGTCCCTATAAAGCTTATCCCCCCATGCTCACTCATCTAGGAGCTACTGAGATCGTACTGTGATGGTCACCCAATCTACTTGTAACTCTACCTCCAAAGTGTGGATCATTGCATCCTAATAATCATTCCCTTGTGCTGGTTTCTCTACGTTTGCCTCCACTCGTACCACTCACTGTCACCTCAGTGGCACCTCCTCCTCCTCCTCCTCCTCCTCCTCCCTAGTGGCCTATGCCCACATCTTCCTCCTCCTAGAGTGGGAACCCTCCCTAGCCTCCATCCCTCTCCCTCCACCACCTCTACCTCCTCCTCCTCCTCTACCTCCTCCATGTCCCCCTACTTTGGGTAACGCATTTGGCTCTATAAAATGTGGAAATGGATGTCTATATATCTCATATAAATATGCTAGATCTACTCCTACATCTACCACATATGGGTGATAATCCTAGGGAGTTTGTAATAGAGCTACCATCTCCCACACCATTGTTTGATAATCCAACATCAATAGCCATCCTCATACCTCATGAGAGTGAAAGAAAACATAGGTGGTGGTCTCCACTAATATCACTTAGTGCTCTACAAATTGTTGCCATACCTAACTGATCACGAACTACTCCACAATCTTTGAATTCCTACCACCAGTGGCCTGATATATCTCATGTATTTTAACTCCTAGGCAATCTTACCACCTATGGCACTCTCAGTAGGACCGCCATGTGAATGTTGTCAGCTCATCAAAAATGCGACTATAATAAGTCACATCCCCGCTTTGAGTCTATGAGACAAAACCTATATACTAAAAAAATGTAGGGCTAGCTTTGCTCTCGAGGCTACACCCATGGTCAAATCATAGTAATATGCTCTCAGGCCCAAATCTATGCTAGTACAGTAGTACCTGCCCCTAGTTTACATTTTTGCTATCATTGTCGAACTCTTTTAGGCTAGTTTTATGCTTGATTATTAATAGTATTATTTTGGGATTATTAGATATTGTTTTATGATTCAGTGGATTTATGATGAGATTACTTGGTACTCTATAATTCATGTGTGCATGATGATTATTATAGTATTTTTAGTTAGTGATGATGATTAGTTAGATGGATTATCATATGTGTTTTCTTATGGATACTTACCCTATACTACATCTGTATGGTGTGCATGTATGTTTTCTTTATGTATGGTGTTTCTGATGTGGTTAAAGAAGGGGGTCATAGTCACTTGCTAGTCGAGCTCTACACAATGCACCACTTCCTACCATTGTCTATTTAGCTTAGTATATATGTGTTTGTACATGTGTGGATTTTATGCAGATTGTAGGTACCAGGTATCGACTACCCTGAATTGCTAGGATGAGTGTACCCTATTGCATTATCTCAATGGTAAGAGAGGGGAGATAAATTCTTAAGTCCAAATCCTAACCTTTGAACCCATTTGTTCTAGAAAATTAGGACAAGTATATGTGTTGATTACCTTTCAAATGCATCCTATAACATAAATTTGTGATTGTAACCCTTTAGTTTGATCTTGTATGTATTTTTCTATGATGGGTTTTTGTATTTTGTCCTATAAGTCTATGATGAATTTTTTATTAATTAAGTCAGATTTAATGATTTAATTTAACAAAAAATTATTATGATATTTTTAACATTTAATTATATTTAATTAATTTAGAGAATTAATTAAATAAAAAAAAAATTAAAGTTAAA
This sequence comes from Cupressus sempervirens, assembly GCA_028749045.1. Taxonomy (NCBI): domain Eukaryota; kingdom Viridiplantae; phylum Streptophyta; class Pinopsida; order Cupressales; family Cupressaceae; genus Cupressus; species Cupressus sempervirens. The sequence continues at coordinate 66,450,145 of CM053783.1, forward strand.
ATTTATAAATTTAATTTTAGAATGTGATAATATTTATTTAATTTGATAATAATATATTTAGAGTTCATTTTTAAATAAATGCTAAATACTATTATTATTTAAGTTAATAAATATTTTACCAATTAATGTTTTAAAAATAAATTAAAAAGTGAAAAAGATATTAATTTATTAATAGTTTTAAGCTTGGATAAAGTGTTCATGAAATTAAAATTTAATAAATTAATTTAAAATAGAAAACAAGTGAAATTAAATAAGGATATTTTATATTTCAATAAACATGCATGAAAAAGATAAAGAAAAGATAATAAAGAGTTAAAGATTGGTAAGCAATGAGTCCTCTCTTGGGTGATTGCACAATTAGTGCCCCGAATTTAGGAGAGAAATCCTTATCAACAATTGGGGGCTCACTTTCAAAGGACCGCAAATTTTGGAAGGTGAATTTTTGGAAGAAAGAAGGTTTTGAGAGGAGAAATTTCTCTCACAAATCTTTTTGGGCATTGCATTGTTAGCATCAAAATCTAGGTAGATTCTTGTGATTAATTCATATAGTTAATTATGCTATTTCATTTCATGTCTTCTTTGTGTCTGTGAGATGCTTATCTGAATAATTCTTTGTGACAAGTGTTTTAATATTGTCAATTTCTAGTATGCATGTTAATTCTTCTGTATATATAGAGATTGAAATATCTTAGAATCCTCGTTTGGTAATTTTGCAAATTAGATATTAAACAAGGAATTTTTTTGAATTTTAAAAAGGAAAATTTAAAGAGAAAATTTGATTGTTTGGTTGTATTTTCCCTATCAAATTAATGTTGGAATATATATATATATATATATATATTTTATGGAGAAATGAATTTTTTTCTTTAAAATTTATATTTATAAAATTTTATGGAACAAATTATTTTAAAATTATTTTTTTTTTTAAAATATAATAATTTTTTTTTTTTAAATATAATAATAATTTTTTTTTAAAATATGGAAGGGGTGGGGAAATGCCACACCCCCCTGTCTTTATTTACATGGGTGATGGTCGTAGACTATTGTCACAGGTACTGCAACAATAGTGGTACAAAGTACCACTATTGCCACAGGCCCTGGGATAGTAGGGTGCCATATTTGAAAGGCTGGCGGGCCTTGTAAAAATAAACGCTTTTCCATGTTTTTTTACAATGATAAATTTATTTTATTATTAATTTTTATTAATACATTTTATTAATAAGTTAATTTTAATATTAATAAATTTTTATTTATATATATAATTAAAATTAATTCATTTTAATTAATGAATTTATTATTAAATTTGTTAATTATTAATAAAAATGTTAATATACTTATTTTTTTTATATGATTATTAATTAATTTAATTAAATAGGATTTAATTAAGTTTAATTAATAAATGAGGAGTATTTAATGAATTTAAATTTATTTTATTTTATAATGATATTGACTTTAATAAAATTAAAATTATTTTGTTGGAAGATCAATAGTTATTATTTTGATAATTTAAATAAATAAATAATGACCCTTAGATTTTTTAATTAGGAAATTGACTTAAAATATGATGGGGATAATTCTATATTTGGTTCAAATAAATGAAGGGGTTAATTTGTAGGGTAAAATGAGAATCTTATATACTTAAAACATACATTGAAACGAAAACTGAAACCTTACATTTAACTCAACAATATGTTTTCAAAATCAAACCAGAGCATGAAACCTACACTTTTTTATCTGTATATTGTCTATATTTTGGGTTTGGATTGTCTAGAGTGTTGACTAGTTTTAGGACGTCTACCAGAGGCTTGGGAGTTTTGTGATTGTGGTATTATGTTGAACTGATCTTGATCTTTCAAACTCAACCATGGCAATGTGTTGATATGCTCTTTGATGAGTTTGTTTATATTATTAGTTATTTTTTTCAGTGTTATTATGGGATAACGAGATGAAAGTTATGACCTACTTGACTTAACCATTTTGAGTCCTTAATCATTATTTTTGGGATACTTTCTAGTTGCTTGTAGAGAATTGATGGGTTATTGTGATTTATCTTTTGATGCTTTCCAATCACTTGTATAGGACTGAGGTGATATCATATCATTCTTTAATTTGTGATTTCATGAGCTTAGGGTAGGTTATCTATATGTAATGTCAGGAAGTGGCTTGCAATGAAGACTAGGGTAACCCATTGTAAGTTGTTTAATAAGTGAAAACACTACACTAAATGAGAGTAAAATAAACCTAACAAGAGTCTTTTTATGTTCTCACCCATGCCTCAAGTGCTAGTACAAACTAAGATGGGAGTAGAGAGAACGCTTGGTTGCAACCATGCATCGTTAGTATGCCTTATCAATATAAGAGGATACTAGTGTCACATAGGGTCACTAAGGGGATGGAGTCCTAAGAGACTGCCAGAGTAACATAGTAAGTTTCCTACATATCTTTGTGTGCCTATGAGTCTAGATGTCAATTTATCTTGGTACCTTTGAGTTAGATTACTTGTAGGGTTTCCTAGACTTAGAGAGTACTTTCAATATTTGGATTGATATCCTATTTGAGACTTGAGACTATCTCCTTAACATAGTGGGAGTGGCCATTTTGGGTTACCATGTAGTTGTGTGGTAGTGCTTTTTACTCTTACCATTGAGATTCATCTGTTGATATCGTGGCTAGAGTTTTCTTGTCTACATTTTCTTTCATTCTATTCTTTCATATTATGATGGATGGATTATATCGTTATGATGGATAGTTTCACTTATTGTATTGTAATTTTTTTCATGGATCTGAAAAGGATGATGTGATCTTTTTTTATAAATGTATATTCTTTTAGCCTCTCATACCCTATGACATGTATAGTGGATGGTTGAGCATTCTGAATTTTATTGCCAAGTGGCATTCTAAACAAATGTATATTATTTAAATGGACTTTGGAATTTTTGTTATTCTTTCATGTGGATTTGGTATTTATTAGACTTAGTATTAATTATATTTAAATGTGATTAAATGTTTTGGGATCCTCAAGGAATGTAACCTGTTATGTTTTCTTTTGCATGATTGTATGTTATTGCTTCCGCTACTTTATGCTTGATGTATGTGTTATTCTTTCTTTTAAAAAAAGTGTTTGGCAAACTTGGTTAAACCTTTAGGTTAATTATTTTGGATCCCTTGGTGGGGCAATACAAGTACTACCCCGCATGCCTAGGAATGACCACTATGGTATACTATATCATGAAGTTCATGATACATATCTGCCAGTATTTATGGCCCCCATGCCATCTTGCATGGCTGTGTAATCAAATCCACCACCAATTGACCCCATCCTAGTGGGAAGACCCACCAAAGCTTGAGCTACTAGAGAACATAGCAAGATAGGTATAGGGTAATCTGCTACATACTCATCAATTAGTCACTCCCAACTCAAATGATGGTCTAGGATGGTAACATCTTGAAACATTTTCTGCATCACCACTCACCCCTCTGTCGGGGTCTGATGATAGTACACCTATGACACATAATCAAACTTGACATTAGTAGACCCTATATCTAGATCAAAATTGAAAAAGCATAAACACAGCAATCAAATGTACAACTTATCGGATCACCATAACAAGGCACTCGAAGAATACAATACACATCCTCTAATGTGATTGAGGCCTCATCGATCAGTAGATGGAAGGTGTTATGCCCAAAATGCCACTGCTCAACAAGTGTAGTTAGTAGCCCATGGTTCACTCATATATGGGGCATATGTATCACTTATCTCAATCCCATGGTCAATATTGCTACAAGCTTATCATCAGTTAAATGTTGTACAATTTGCAAACCCACCACTTTGGAGGCTCTAATAAGAAGTGTTGGAAACACCTCTTGCCAACACATGACATGTAAACATCAATAACACATTATAAACATGATCAAAATGCAAAAAACAATGGAAAATGCTCAAAAATAGACTATGCAATACTTCTTCCTACATGCAGGCGACATAAAATGCTAGAATGATATTGTATGATACTTTTTCTAAAGTGATGTGACTCAATTATGTCGTGTAATATTTTGCACTGCTCTGGGTGAAAAATGGGTTTGTCCCATATGACACACCTAAATATACTTGTGCGACACTTTTTTTGATGCAAAATATCACGCAATATTTTATAAAGTACCATGAAATACTTTTAAAATATTGCCCAATATTTTGTATCATACTTCTAAAAACATGCAAAAAAGACCAAAAAAAAGCTCAAAAATACAACAAAAAAGTAGTCACTTATTGACACCCCATAGTGATCTGGCCAGTTGTGTAACTGACTGCGCTCAAAAAGGTGTCTATTAGTCAAAATGTTCACCAAAGCCATGATACTCTCTCGACCATTCAAAAGCTCTCAAAAATCAAAAAAGACAAATGAATTTGAAAATTTTTGACCTCATTTTGACCTAATTTTCAAACTCCTCAAAATTTCACAAAAATTTCACCTCTAGCTAATTTCAATGTCCTAGATCCATTTTTGAGATCAAAATTGAAATCTAATTTCATCTTTATAATCAAAATTGCATTTTAAAATTCTACCTTCTTCTAAGCAGTTAGCTAACCTTTTGAGGTCTAGTCTTCGAATCATTGCTAGGGCATCTTCATTTCTTCATATCTTCATCATTTTCATGCTTCATATCTACTCAAATTCACCCTCTCATGTTTAAAATCATCTTTCTACTTGATTTGACTTCATTTTTATGTTGTATCCTTCGTGGTCAAATCTAGTCAAACTGGGACATTGTGCCATTCCTTAATAGTCACTCTTTGGTTCTAATCATCTATCTATCATCTTGGACACTATTATATCTCTGTTTTCTCATATCATGCTTGTTTTTACACCCCCTTACCTCATTTTAATTTTAAACTTGAGGGGGCAAAAATACTCTATCATCACTTGGTATAGCTATCTATTTCCTAGGAGCATATGTTTGATCTTTTCATTTGCTCTTGATCTATCTGCTTCACTAGGTGTTAGCATTCTTCTTGAATTCTGACATTATCTTTTTTCCTAGTGTTCAATACTACCACTATCAAGCTGTACATTTAGGATTTACTATCTCTTTTTGCATTTTGTTCTTCAGAATCAGATATCTATATCTATTGCTACCTACTTGGCTTTTGTGCAAATGTAATCACCTAAAAATGGTCTTTTAAACTATTATCTCCTTCCAAACATTTTGGCTAATTAATCATTTACCTAGACCAAATTGCTAATAATCAATTAATTTGATTATAACCTATAGTTTAACCATGTTGTCCTAAGTTCATTATTTGATTGAAAGAATATGTCCCCTTTTAATTAAATAAAAGACCCCATTCTTCTAACCCACTTAAAGTGCACACATAAAATCCTTTTTCTATTTATTGAATTAAAAGAAAAGGCATTGTGACTTTTGTCTTATATGACAAGTCAACTTATATTCAATTGGTTATCTTGTGTGTGCACATAGATCACTCCTCTTTTCAAATTCCACCATTATCCATCATCTTGATCTTGATCTCTACCAGATGTATGACTTTAAAAGGGAGAGAGATTCCCCCTCAAAGGATCCATCCATAATTTGAATATTGATATGTTGTAGGTTTTCTGATAGGTTTCTTGGAGCTTTGAGGAGAACTTCCATTTCTTTTCTTCATTCTCTCATTCCACCGCATATTAGCATAAGATCATATGGATTTTTAGCATAGTTGCATGTTAATGTAGTTTCTTTGCAATAACTTAAATCACATAGCATAATAGTGGGATTTGTAATAGTTTCATATATCTTAGCATAGCTACATTTTGCATCTCATCTTAGCTTACTTCATACTTGCATTGCATCCTTGAGGAATTCCTTATGGACATTTGTATTCTTTCATCTTGTATTTAGAACCTCCCATTGCATGGTTTACGAGAAAGAATAGTATCCCTAAGGCTCATTTGAAAGCCCTTGTACTTGAAATATACTCTCTTGCACTCCATGGATAGGGAGCTCTAAGTTGGCATCTAAGCATTCCAAACTCATGGAATCGTTTGGATAGAAGGGTTTAGAGTGTGACACCTTTTGAGTGTACAACATCTCCTAAGGAACAACAACATCATTAAGGCCAATCATGAAATTCCTCAACAATAAAAAGTATAGCAGAAGTGGTCCCACAAGAGAATATTCATGATCAAAGAACATATTGTTGCACCATTTTTTTGTTTTTAATGACAATATCCTTGTAAATATATTTCTATCTTAAGGACAACTGTCAGTATTCTCTAAGCCTAAAGCTTGTTGCATCTCACATTATATAAGTGAGATCCCAAGGCTAGAGGGGGGGTCTAAACTACTATATAACTTTTTGTTTTGCCAGTTTTATTTTGGTCCAATTTTCTTGATGCCAATTCTATGATGCATTCTCTCTACAATTCTAAGAATAGTTTAATTTTGTAGGATCATGGTGTCTTATTTTGAGTTGTTCTAAGTTCTACTCCAATGCTACATAATTTTCAAAGAGAATTAATACAAAGATGAACGGTCACCATATCTTTTTCTCTGAATCTTGTCTCCATTATTATTGACTGGTTATTTTGAGGTTGTATGGGCAAAGCCTTTTTGAATTGAATGCAACTAGGATAGGTTGTATATTAGTTCACTATTTCTTTTAATTCATTGGATTAAATAAATGCTTTACTAAATACAATAGGATTTCTAGGTAGTGACAAGTATGTGCATTTTAGGGAGAATTGCTAATGATATTGGTTGTAATGCAATCAATTAAGTCAAAATAGATGGATAGAGTTTGAATCCCAATGCATGAGGCATTGATCAATTATTTTAGTTTGCATATGAAGATATCATAGATAGACATCAAGCACAATCTTAAAATCAATATCATTTTTACATTAAATGTAAGAAGAGTATCATAGCTAGTCAATACTTGTTTGCATTTAATCTCTATGTTTTAGTTAGCTGTTGTTACCTAGAATTACTTGTAAATCTAAGAAGAATTGTGGCCAATTATTTTTAAGTGATAATTATTGTAATAGAATGTCATCGAATGAATGAAATGTAGAAATATTATCAAGCTTTGAATCTTTTTGTCCCTTAGGTGCACTCGCCTTAGTTTTGTAGATCAAAAAGAGTAGAAAATCTTCATGATTTTGTTGAAGTTGGGTCTAGATCAGAAAACCATCTAGCTGATCACTAGAAGTTAGCTTATCACTAGAAGTTAGTTAATCCTTGGGTTATTTTTATCTTCACGATCTTGGTATTAGGTATCTTATTACTTGGTAGTGTAAAAAACACCAACAAGATCTTTAGTAGTTAGGGCTCTAGTAGGATCAACATGCTCTATGGTGATAGTAGATTGTGCATGATCTCCAAGTCCTTTAAGGTGTAGCTTCATCAAAATTTTCCATGAAATAAAATTATCTCTATTAAGCTTGGGCAGCTCTCTTTTTTACATCTTGATCTTTTTGCTTCTAGTAACTTCAAACTAGTCCTCTTAAGCAGATGTCTCTAATACCAATTGATGGAATTATTTAGAATAACTAAGAGGAGGGGAGGGGTGAATTAGTTATCCAAGTTCCAAATGTACAATTAAAATTTTTCACAAATTAGTGAACCCATATCCATAAAACATTTTCATAATGCATGCATCCATTAGATCATACATTTACTTAAACTTTTAGGTTACTATCAAAACAACTTTGCAAAAATGTAAATATGAAACCTAATAGATTCAATAACACATTTGACACAATGATTTAACATGGAGACCCAATTTGGGAAAAACCACTAGTAATATGCTACTGATTCTCACTCTTCTAAAGTGATGCTTTGTGAAAGGCCAACCTTATTAAATGTTACAATAGACACTGTTAAATGTGACCTAGTTAAAGGATTTCAATAATCCTATTAGGAGTGAGCCTTGTTAGAGGACTTTAAATCATTCACTTGGAATGTCACCCAGCCAAAGGATTTACAAATGACTATTAGGTCAACCTTTATCCAAAGGATTTACTCTAGAATGGTACAATATTAGAAAGTAACAGTAAGGCTTGATCTGATAACAATTTACAACACACTTGCAAATTATAGATCTTTGTTTCAATCCTCCATTCTACTTGGCTTTCACACACTTTAGCTCTAATAGCTTGTTAGTGCTTCAAGAATTCACACCCTTAAGCCTTCTATGTTTTCTTGCCAATGCTGACACTTCTCTGAGGTCATTGAATGAAGCAATACCCTGCACTCCTTGTGTTCCTCAATTTTTCATACATGAAAACCTTTGCTTCTAACTAGCCATCTCTATAAATAGAATTTTTTAATCATTTGTCATTCATCCTCCATCATCCATTTTAGGGTTAGGTTGGATTAGGTAGATTCAAAGAATCTATCCATCATTTCATCTTATTCCCTTCTAAAAACTTCTCCTTAATTTAATACTCTTTGAATTCACCTCAAAATAGGTTATCTTGAATTTTGTGCCACCGGCTCATCAAATTTATCTTCCACATGGTTCAGATAATCTAATAACTCAAACTTATCAACTCCAATTCATCAAATTCTTGGTCTTTCTCATAATGTTGACACTTAGTATTAACTAGCTTCTGATGCTTGGAAAATACCACATTGCTCAACATCCACTATCAAAATTCTCTGCATTAACTAAATTTTACTAGTGCTCGAAATCAACTAAACTTTACTCGAATTATACTGTATTACTCAACTTACACTAAAATTGACTTTTCCTTGACTCTAACTAATTTTATGCTCAGCTTACACTAACATTGCTTGACACCTACTATGCAGATTTTTAAAATTGATAGACACAATTCTTTTAACTCGTTCTTCTAAACTTAATCAGTGTAACCATCCTTTTCAACCTTAAGTAGATTATCAATGCATTATAATATCACTATCTTAAGTGATCCTTGTACTCCTTTTCCATATCATAACTCAACCTTTCCTCTAAGTGCTATTTATACCTAATTTCATCAAATCTTCTTCATCAATCAAACAAATGGTAGTACTCAAATCATCTAAGCAATTGTCTTACTAGCAAGTAGCAAGTTTGACATTAGTTATAAAACAATGATTGAAACACATATTCATCCTATATCAATCTATTTTCAATATAGCTATGACTACAATTTCATTTGCTAATACTACAAATGCTTCTCAACCTGATGTTCTGCAAATGACCTTTGACCCCCTTATATACTACTCTTATCAAATAACCAATAACTTGGATTGAATCTTAATCATTAGTTGAAACTAAAACAACCCAAAAACCAATAAAAAAAATTGGTTTCTAGTTTCTTATAAAAGTGGTCAATTATTTAACAAATAATTATCCCTATTCTAACAAATTATTTGGGAAAACAATATGGACAAACAATTGTCCAAGCTAACTCAGCTAACAATAACCAACCTTGGGAGGATATGTCATCCTATGCATTTTTTTGTTTGTATTATTGTACATGGATTTGAAATATTGGAGATTCACATGATTAGACACAAGAAATAAATAACATATAATTTTTAAGAATTAGAATGAATTCAATTATTTCGTATGTGAGCTAGTAGTATGCCTCTAATTGTTTTTTCTTTTAAATTTTTGTGTTTAAAAGTAATGTTGTAAACTAATAAATTACATAATAGTGGGAAAATAGTTATAGTCCAAGAGATTATAATGGTTTTATGTTGGTTTATATCCATCACTATGTGATGACTCAATTAAGAATTGCACAAATTAAAATGTGTATAATATTATTTTATTATTGTTGTGTATCAATATTAATATAGGATTTTGGATGTGAAATTATGTGATTTTGTGATTTTAAAAAGATAGCAATCATCAAGTTGTGATTTCTAGTTGTATGTGCTTAATCACTACAAATTAAAGGCTCTTTGATGATAAAATCTATTTTTCTAAGAAAGGATTTAATGCCTATGAATCATTATCACTACTATGAACATGGAGGAAAAATTCATTTCAAAATAAGGGTAATATTGTTTATGCCTTTATATTTCTATATGATGCAATTTTATTCTACATGAGAATGTTTTCAAGGAGAAGCTGTTGGAAATAATCAAGACTAGCTAGGTTACTGAGAGGGGAGGGGTGAATCAGTAACTTCAAAAACTTTAATTTAATACAACACTTAACAATATAAATCATTCACCATTCATTCATCTAATATACTACATGCATGAGAAAGATAAACATTCATAACACATGAACATAGTATTTTGGTGACCCAGAAACCTTCCAAATAGAAAGTAAAATTGGGGTGGGGACGATACCCACAAAACTTCACTACTGTAGTGTAAAGTTGGTCTGTTAGGGCATACATTGACCACTACTAATGATATGTCCTATTAATAGCAATTTGGACTACTAGATCCACCTTGTTAGAGGTTTTACAAACATACAATGAAGTATGCACTATGTTAATAGATTTATACAAAGACTGTTAAGTCTACCCTATTAAAGGATTTGGAAAACTGATTCACTTGCTAGGATGAAACACTAGATCTGACTTACAACTTGATTTTCTGACTAGTTCCTTGAAGTAAAGATCACCTCTTGTGACTCATATGACTTTGCTATTCCTTGATGACCTTACTGAATATTCTACTCTACTGCTGATTCACATTCACTCTTCTCATAATATCACATATCCATTCCTTGATCATACATAAATACATTAAAAATGATACAATACATTACATATATACCATTCCAATATTTACAATTGCAAGGTTGGTGAAAACACAAGTAAACAAAATATTACTAAGTTGGCCAAACAGTAGAAAACTCGGGTTCTAAAATTGACTCGGTGAACTTCTAATACTCAACATCCACTACATTACTCGGTATCATCATGCACTCAATAGAAGTAGAAGCATGCTAATCACACAATGTAGCTTTGAACTTGGTAACTATTGGAGACTCAGTAGATATAGTATCACTTGGTAGATACTGAATCTTTTGTTTACCTTGCATCCACTTGGTAAACACTACACATTTTATCTACTCACTTTACATCACACAAACTAATGACTTGGTAGACATTGTGAAGCTCGGTGACCACTATCTATTTGGTGAACACTATAAGCTCAGTAAACAATGCTGGACTACATACTCACTTAGTAGCTTTAGGAATGCTCGGTGTGAAGTACTTAAGTGATGAACTTACTTGGTAACCACTAAATGCTTAGTATAAACTATAGAATGAGTGATGAGCTTGATGAACATACAAAATTGAATAAGTGTTGTCACTAATGACAAATATAACATAATTCCAACAATCTCCCCCTTTCGCATTAGTGACAAAAACAATTATGAGCCTTATGTATACTGACATAGTGAATTTTGATTTTTCAAAATTGATCTTTGTAAAGTTGTGGTATATACATATCTCCCCCATACATATGACATAATATATGCATAGCCTTTCATCATTTTTATTCTTTAGATAAATCAATTTATTTTCGCCCTTATTTCTCCACAAGTCTCTTATCATTTGTTATTCCCATGTCTTTTACTATCTATTACTCCCCCTTTCTGACAATAATGCCAAAGAGATATGAAAAATATTCAAATAGAGACACCAAAATGTGAGAGAAACTTGGAGTGTACCTTGAGAATAAGAGCCAATGTCTTATCCCAGTTGTCTTGCAAAATTTTGTAGGTGGAGAGTGCCACTTGAACTTTTGTAGAAAGTTCAATCATATGATCTACTATGGAAAAATTGTTATCCTGTACCAATTTTTTTGAATATGCAATGTGTTTCTACATTGATTCTATAACTGGAAGGATCATGTTTTGTATATCAATCAATGTGGATCTGATCCTGGCTTCCTCTCTTAGCAATTCTGCCTATAAATCTGACAAAAATCTCACCTTAATGTGATGTGCTGAGCTTGAACTAGGGTCAAGCTATAGCCTTTAAGCACTTTCCTTCATATCTACCTCAATCTTGCTCAATTTCTCATTTATATCCTTGGTGAACTCAGTAACATTGCAAAGCTTGCCAAAAAGTGATGTTACATTAGTGAAAGACCATTCAAGATTGCTCAAAATTGTAGATAGCTCTACTTGGTTAATGGAAATGTGCTCAAGGACCTTATTATCAAATCTTTTCTCTTCCTTCTCCATTAACTTCTCTTGACCAAAAGTATCTTCATTGAAATTATTTACAACTTCTTCTAGTTGTAGCAAAATGTGTTGACATGAGTCAACATCAACACCTATAGCCTCAGTCATTATATTTTTAGCATTCTCAATTATAGTAAACTCTCTATCTCTTTCATCTCTAAGCTGCTTCTACCTTGCCTTTTGCTCCAAAAGCTGACTAACCAATATCATTTCATCAATTGTGGCAGTGTCTAGATCCAACTTAGCAATAACAATTTCCTTGTCCAAATCAATGTCTTCATCAATTTCTTTGCCAGTAAGCAAAAGTTAGAGGAGTCTTTGGTTTTACTTCTGAGCTTACTTCCTTGGACTTAGAAATGGAAACAATAGTAGAAATAGCTGGACTTGCAATAAAAACTTGAATGGGTCCAACTGAAGGAAAACTAAAAGAAGTGCTAAGTATATCCAAAAAAGATGTGCTACCCAAAAATGAAGTAACAATAGGTGGTGTACAAACTGGAGTACTTACAACTAAAGAACTGACTAGAGAAAATGTTGATGCTATTAAAGCTATAGTGGACAAAGCTATTGAACATGATGGGGCACTTACTATACACATTTTTGATAAAGTTGGCACAATTGAAGAACTGGGTGCTTCACACACTGTTGATGTTGTAGATGGCTTGGGAGTTGATGAAGAGGGCTACAACTGAGTAGATGAAGTGGTAGACACTTCCATTGCAAATACCTGGAGCTATGAGGTAGCAAATAATGATTGTGCAGATGATATATTTGAGGTGGTTGCTATCACATTTACTGAAGCTGACTCCAACCGTGATGATGTAGCATTCTTAGGTGGAGATTAAGGAAGGGAGGCTATAACTTGTGCTGCTATTTTTATTGGATCATCTTCTTAATCTTCTTCATTTTCTTCCTCATTAGTTTCTTCCTCTTTCTCTTCATCATCCTTCAATGATTCTTGACATTCCTCAACATTAATGGTAACACATGGAGTGTTATCTTCTTCTTCATCATCACTGTCATCATCATCATCCTTGATTTCCACTGGGTCATCACTAGGCTTATGCAGATGATAAATGTTCTTCAACATGTTTGTTGCATTGCTAACCACATGCTCAATTTCTTTAATCAAAATCAAACACGTATGTAATCTAATCATCATTTTACCTTCATTATCTTTCATTGTTGCCTTCACTTCTACATTTGAAAGATTTGGGACTAATTGCCTCAAAGATTGTTCATAGATGTCTTTTGTTGTCTGTACAGTTGATTCCCACCTTGGCTTTAATCTTTCTAACAATTCATTTGAAATTTGTGGAGTAATCTAATTTGTGGAATATTTCCATTTTCCCATTTTTTTGAGTACCAACTCCTCAATCTGCATCTTTTCAGCATCAGTTCTAGTTTCAAACTTTAAGGCTTTGAAGTTTGTGATGCCTACTCCTTCTTCCATCTATTTTAACCTTTCCTAGAAGGTAAGTGGGGGCTTCAAAAGCACAACTTCACTATCTCCTTTTCCTTGCCCTTTTGATCTTCTTGTAAATACAGCTGTGGAGACCTTTGGTGGCTTGGTAATGATTACCCTGCCCTTCTTCTTTTCTGGCTCTACCTCCTTTTACAATTCCCATTCTTCTTTTTCTTCTAATTCCTCAATATCTTCACCTTTACCCTAAATAAGCATAAGAGGGCCACTTGTAGTTTTCATCTTGGCTATCTTCCTCTTGCCTTTATTGTTGTTGCTACTCCTGGATGCCATGGCTACTAGGTAAATGGTAGAAATTTTTTGAACAATTTCTTCATTGGAAATTTTCTTGAAATTGCCTAGATGCACTTGGAATTGCTTAGCTCTGTGTATACTAAAGTCGTGGTGAAAAATGAAGTCAAAATTTTCCCTTTTGATGAAAATTTCTCCATTAATGCTAGGTACCATAATGATGTAGTGCATGATAGACTATCATCCACTCACTATCTTGGTAGAAATCTGAGACTCGATGATCAAACAAAACTTTCATTACTCCTAACCTCGCTCGGTTGAGTCTGTGACAAACCTTTCTTAGTATGACCTGATTTCATATGATCCCTTTGTATTTGAAATACTAATTTGGATCTTCTACTGTCTTTCATTTGGAAATTCTTGAGATATAACTTGAAGATACAGTTCTAGTTCCTCCTTCATGAATCTAATTAGAAATGGTGGAGTCACCCACTTCTTGAGTGATATGGCCATCATTTGAACTATTTTTCTTGGTAGATTTGGGAATCCACTACTGTCTCATATGCTTCCCAATGTTATTAGCTTTAGCTTTCTTCTCATCTTCAACTCTTCCTATATTCATGCAATTTTTAGCTATATGACCAAGTTCAATTCATGTTTAAATGCCTTGTATAGTCTATGCCAATGTGTCCATATTCTCCACAATAGCGACATCTACACCAAGTATTGTAGTCCCAACCAAATATTGCTTTGACAAGTTGTTTAGTTGGATTGAATGGTTCGGATCTACATTTAGATGCCTTGTGACCTTGTTTCTTGCATTGCTAACATTTACCTTCAAATTTTTATTTCTCCTTGCATTCATTAGCTTTATGACCATACTGACTACAATTGTAGCATTTTCCATTGAACTTTGCCTTTTGATTGCTCCAACATTTTTTTGATGTATGACCTAACTTACCATAGTGATTGCAAGTAGGTCTTTGATTCCTTTGGGTAGCTTTTTTGGAAGATTCACCTTCTTCTTTGTATCCAAGTCTTGCTTTACCTTTTTTCCTATAGAGATTCTACTCACTTTTTTGAGTCAATTGATCCATGTCTACTTGAGATTTCATCATCCTTTCATTGAGTTTCTTTTTAGAAATTAGATCAACTTTCAATATTTCATTGATTTTTCTTTTAGTGATTAAGTCATTTCTTAAGCTTTTGTTTTCAAATCTCAGATTCATGATTTCCTCATTTGCATTTGAGAGATAACTGATAAGACTTTCTAGTTGAAGGGATTGATTTTGATTTGCATTGTTCCTTGCCTCCAAGTCTTCACTTTCCTTATTCCTTTGTTCCAAGATTTCACACATTCTTATTGACTAAATTTCCTATTCTCTTTTCAATTTTCTTACCTCTTCTTGCAAAGAGCCATTCTTTTCTAGGAGTTCTTTGATTGCCTCATTAGCTTCATCTAAACTACTTAAAGGGAAAAAGTCTTCAATCTTTTCTTCAACATAATGATGGTCATTCATTTGTTTTACAAGTTCCTTCCTTCTTTTCAAGGATTGGGAAAGATGCTCTTTTACTTCCTTGAGTTGAGCTATGGCCATTTTCAGATCTAGCTTCTCATTATCAATAGCTTTGTCAAGTTTGAATATCTCCATTGCCATTGATCTTTGCTCAAGCTATCAAGCTTTATCTTGAGAACCACAATGATCTGATACCAATTATTGGAAATAATCAAGACTAGCTAGGTTATTGAGAGTAGAGGGGTGAATCAGTAACCTCAAAAAATTTAATTAATATAACACTTAACAATATAAACCATTCACCATTCATTCATCTAATCTACTACATGCATGAGAAAGATAAACATGAACATAGTATTTTGGTGACCCAGAAACCTTCCAAATAGAAAGTAAAACTGGGGTGGGGATGATACCCACAAAATTTCACTACTGTAGTATAAAGTTGGCTTGTTAGGGCTTACAATGACCACTTCTGACGATCTTCCCTATTAAGAGAAATTTAGATTGCTAGATCCACTTTGTTAGAGGTTTTACAAAGATACAATGAAGTATGCACTATGTTAAGAGATTTGTACAAAGACTATTAAGTCTACCATGTTAAAGGATTTGGAAAACTGATTCACCTGCTAGGATGAAATAGTATATTTGACTTACAACTTGATTTACTGATTAGATCCTTGAAGTAAAGATCACTTCTTGTGACTAATATGTCTTTGCTACTCCTTGATGACCTTGCTGAATATTCTACTCTACTACTGATTCACATATCCATTCCTTGATCATACATACATTGAAAATGATACAATACATTACATATATACCATTCCAATATTTACAATTGCAAGGTTGGCTAAAACACAAGTAAACAAAATATTACTAAGTTGGTGAAATAGTAGAAAACTCAGGTTTTGAAACTAACTCGATGAACTTTTGATAATTGACATCCACTGCATTACTCAGCATCATCATGCACTCAGTAGAAGTAGAAGCATGGTCCATACTGATCACACAATTTAGCTTCAAACTTGGTAACCATTGGAGACTTGGTAGATATAGTGTCACTCAGTAGATACTGAATCCTTTGTTTACCTTGCATCCACTCGGTAGACACTACACATCCATCACTCGATAGATACTAGCTTCACATTACAAAAACCAATGACTTTGTAAACACTATGAAGCTCAGTGACCACTATCTATTCAGTGAACACTATAAGCTCAGTAAACATTGCTGGACTGCATACTCACTCGGTAGCTTTAGGAATGCTTAGTGTGAACTACTTAAGTGATGAACTTACTTGGAAACCATTGAATGCTTGGTATAAATTGTAGACTGAGTGATGAGCTCGGTGAACATACAAAATTGAATAAGTGTTGTCACTAATGAAAAATATAAAATAATGCCAACAGAAGCAAGGAGTTTATTCTCATTGGAGTGATAAGGTTAATGGGAATTGAACAATGGAGTTATCTTGCAATGATATCTATTTGTCTCATTTTTTGGTGTATTTGGGTCATTTACTTGTTGAAGTGAATATTGCTATTTTTTCATATATGTCAAACATTTATTACACTCTCAAAGCAATCTTTGTCACTACAATGCCAAAATTCATGAAGCACAAGCCAAATTGTTCATTTTATGAGGATCACTACAATGTACTAAGCACTCCCATAATATGTGGTATGTATTTTCCAAATTCTAGCATCCTGATTGTATTTGTATGAGGAATAAACTAAGAGAGGAAACATGTCCCTTCATCAAACATATCTATTCATCAATAAAATTAATATAATGTAGTGCCAACCTTAATTATAGTTTTGTGTGTGTGTCTATATATATGAATCATTGTCACTATAGTAATATCTATTTGTTCTCACATGTTTATCCTACTAAAGCTAGAAAAACATCAACACTCCCTCTTAGCTAGAGAGGATAAGCACATGACACATATTAGACCATTGGTAATATTAGGTATGGAAAATTAAAAGATATATTTTATCATATGATATCCACAATTTTGATATCACATTTGATATCATGAGTATTTGTCTCCCAGAATACATCATATTCACTAATTACTCAATAAGGTTTAATATCGCATCTAATACCAAGAGTATTGAGGTCCCAAAATATCAATGATATTTACCAAGTACTCAAAATAAATTTTGGTATCACATATGATATCAAGAGTATTGGCCTCCCAAAATATCAATGATATTCACCAATTACTTAAATAAAGGTTTTGATATTGCATTTGATATCAAGAGTATTTTCCTCATAGAATATGAATAATATTCACCAAATACTCTTGGAGTAATGGCCTCCCAAAATATTGAAATGCAAGACATTCACCATATACTCAATTTTTTTGATCTCATTATACAAGTTACTATAAGATCATCACCTTAAAATAACTTCTAAAAATACAAGTGACATCATTTGGAAGGCATCACTTCCTCATGATGTAGGAAGAGGGTAGGCCCATTAAAATAAAATAGTTACAAGGTATGAAGTATAGTCTTGATTTATACAATTTATTGATCACTAGAGAATCCATCTCAACATTGTTTACTCAGTCTAAATCAATATTACCAAGATTTCCAAAGGTTGATTGAGTCACATCCTCTATCTACTCCCTCTTCTTTTAGGTTGCTTCTAATGAAATGTCAGGCTCCCTCTTATTTTCAATCTTCTGAGCTCTTCATCTAGAATTGTGAGATTCCCTCTCAATCTAGCTTTTCCTAAAAGAACATACTTGAGAGAAAAGATCATGGCAAATAGCTTTTATAGTATGTATATAAGTACAATTAAGAGAGAGAATATAGTGAGTAGATAAATGTAATACTCAAAGTGAATGAATACTTATCTAAACATTCTTGATATGAGTTTCTCCAATATAGGTCCATATGCAACAAATCAAAAAATATCTCCATATAAGAATTTGTCAAATAATGGGAACAAAACATTAGTTATAATCCCCCCAACAATGAACTCTCACTCAGTTGCTCCATGTTCAAAGTTCCCACCAATCATTCTTTAATCAACTTTATCTCATACATGTTTATTAATGTATCTGAAAACAACTTTAATAGCTTCACAATTGAAATAAAAAATTCTTTCTTGATAATAATGACATTGGTCATTTTTATTCTTCATATTCCCTTAATTCAAAATGCAATTGTAACATAATTTGATAATATGATCACCATATGCATCCATTAAGAAGCCACCCAAGTCCTTCGGTGTCCTAATGCTAAAGATTTAGTTTGTCAAGAAACCCCTAATATTAGTTATTACAAAATTCTTCATTATAGTAAAACCTTCATCTTGCAATGATGCATATGAATTTACTATTTGAAAATCTTTCTAAATTTTAGTCCTTTTATTATTTGTAAGTTACCAGGTGCTAAGTATACAAGCATCATCCACATAGTCTCTCAACATCTCCAAATCCCATTATCAATGTGTTCTATATAACCTTTCATAACTGATAATGACTTAAAAAAAACTCTTCCTCTAATTGTACTTTTTAAATTATTTTAATCCACTTTGATTGCAATCCAAACAAATTATGCCTTTGAATTATTTATTCTTAAATACAACATCATTTCAAATTATTGTGTGTAATCAATCTATGTTTAAATCTTGAAAATTTATTATTAATTGATCTATGACATATTTTGTTTTTCCTTTCATTGATCATTCTATTGCTATCTCCATGTTTATATTGTGTCATTGATATATGCATTGATATTTTGATTTCTCACTTACCTCTGTCATTTTCCTTCAATGATACATTAATATTTTTTACTGATAACCTAAAAACCTACACAAATGGACAAATATGATTTGAAATCTACACATGATAGCCACTTCTAAATGTAGTTGAATTGGAATATGGGCTGCTTGGACAATGTCACCACTTGATAGAGTAATGTCAATCTAGGAAGATTTAAAGGGAGGCAACAAGATATGTCTAAATGTTAGATTTGAATTTGATACTAGGTAGATGCTAGATCATACATGGATTTGGATACCATTGTTGATCAGATAAGGATCTACACAAAACATAGGTGTTGTATCATAGTTCTGTTGGATATAATTGATTAATTGTGTATTGTCTTTGATGTTACACAAATTTCATATCATTATCAACCAATATATGTCAAGCTCACTCAGGCAGTGAAGATAATTTTCTATGTCTACCAAGCATTCCTGTGGTTGCCTAGTTTAGAAGGTAGTGTCTACCAAGTTCACTCGGGCGTCAAAGGAAAGTGTGTAGAAGATGAGTGTTAACTAAGCTCAATCGATTGCCAAAGGATCTTTGCAAGTTTTCAATGTTAACTGAGCTTCTACTGGTTAACATAGGAAATCACTTCTGAGTTATTGTCTACTGAGCTAGATCAGCTAACAAAGAATTTTCTTGTTTTGGCATATTAAGCTTAATTCATTTATCTATTGGTTCTAGATGACTACGGAAATGAAAATTAGCTATTCTAAGTTGTATATGAGTTGAATTAAAAATATGAAAGATATAAGTATAAGATCAAGTTGAGAATTTGAAAGTGTGCAAGTGTGAAGATGTGATGAATGTATTGAAGATTAAATGCTGAAGAGATGAAGTGAATTTGAAGGATAAGTAGAATATCCTCATAGAGTAGAAAAGCTATATTTGATTAGGGAGGATCAAGTGCAAGTGAGAACAAAGATCTATAATCATAAATTCAGTTATTTTCAAATTAGGTTGTCTCATTGTTACTCTCTAACCTTTGTAGCAATGATCTAAATCTCTTAATAGAGTTGGCTTAATAGTTATTTGTAAATTTTCTAGTAAGGTCGTAGTTTTATTGAATTTTCTTAAGACCTCTAACAAGGCCACTTCTACTAGGGTGATTAAATCCTTTAACAGGGTCACACCTAATAGTGTGCTTTGTAACCTTTAATAGGGTTGGATCCTAATAGGGCTCACTTTAGAAGGGTGAAAATAGTAACTAGTTGCAATTGGTGGTTTTTCCCAAATTGGGTTTCCACATTAAATCCTAGTGTCAAATGTATTCATGCTATTTTATTTTATATTTTTGAAAATAATTTAAAGTAAGGGTAATCATAGATAACATTTAAATATTTGCATAATCAGTAATTGTCGAGTTACAACATGCTATGCTTGTTTACTAAGCATCAACAATATTCAGTTTTCAAACTTTATTTTGAACTGACATCTAAGGGATTTGGGATTTATTTTAGTATTAACTAATTCACCCCTCCCCTCTTAGTTACTCCTCTTATATTTCCAACAATTAGTATCAGAGCTTTTGGTGCTTACAGAGAAGGTTTCAAGGATGTAAGCTAAAGATTAGGATTTCTTACAGAAGAGAGATTTCCAAATTGAATAGACGCAATGTTGTAGCATGGAAAGGACTTATGAGGTTACATTTGGCTACTATCAATGACTCAAGGTTAAAATATCTTGATGTTAAATACAAAAGTCCCAATGGAACATTATCTGTTGGGGATATTGTTGAAAAGAAGAATCATAACATCATGATGATTGATATTGCATTTGCTCTTAGTTATGCTAAATTTGATGAAGTTAAAGATTGTAAAACAACTCATGAGATGTAGAGCAAGATAAAAGACATATATGGAGGAGATGACAATGTAGGAAGAGCTAAGGCTGAAAGTTTTAGAGGTCATTTTGATCAGATGAAAATTAGAGAAGATGAAAATATTGAAAATATGTGGAAAGAATCAAAGCAAGTATAAGTGCAATCAAAGCATCTGGAGGAGACATTGAAGAGAAAACAATTGTAAGTAAGGTTATTGAGTCATCATTTAAAGCTAAACTCTCACTCAAAGAAAAGGCTAAGAAATCAAAGACCAGTCAATCAAGAAGTGAAGAAAAAGAAACAGAAGAAAGTTTAGATAGTGATCTTGAAGTTGTTAAAGCCCTACTTGCAAGAAAGTATTCAAAAGGCATAGGAAAGTACAAAGGTAAAGTTCCTTTGATATGCTTTTCATGTGAAGAAGTTGGCCACATTGCTGCAAGGTGTCCAAATAAAGAAATAAAAGACAAAGAGAAAAGCAATAAGCACAAAGGCAAGAGGGATTCCAAGAACTACAAGGACAAAGGTAATAAATATTGTTTTCTAGCTAAAGATTATGATATTAGTGAAGATGAAATGGTATATATTGTTGTAAAAGATGAATCTAATGATGAAGGAGATAAGATGACACTTATATCTCATGTTAGCAAAAATTATATATGGATTGGATGTTCACATCATATGATTGGAGATAAAACAAAATTTGAGCACATAGAATATTATAATGGAGGTAGTGTGAGATTTAGAAACAATGAACCTTGTAACATAAAAGGAAAAAGGATGTATTTCATTGACTAAAAAACTTGTATGTGACAATTCTTATTGGGTTGAAGGACTAAAGCATAATCTACTAAGTATGACACAGTTGAATGACATTGGATTTAAGGTAGAATTCATGAATGGACAAGCAAGACTACTAGATGGAAAAGGGAATCTAGTTAGCTCTAGAAAGCAAACAAAAGGTAATCTATTTTATCTTGATCTCAGTGAATATTTATGTTTTATTGCTCAAGTAGAAGAAAGTTGGTTATTGGTAAGATGAGAAAGACTAGTTTCAAAAGAAAAAAAAATCAGTTAGAAGAAGTCTTGGAAATTTCTCATACAAACTTATGTGGAACTATTGGAATACAGAGTTACAATGGATAAAAGTTTTTCATTTTTTTTGTTGATGACTATTCTATAACAATTACTATAATGTATCTAAAAGAAAAATTAGAAGCCTTTGAAAATTTTAAATGGTATCTGGCAAGAGTAGAAAAAGAAACTAGAAAGAGGTTGAAATATTTAAGATTAGATAGAGGTGGTGAATTCATCTCCAATGAATTCAATAATTTCTCCATTGAAAGAGGAAATAAAAGACAAGTATCAGCCCCTGGTACACTACAACAAAATGTTATATCTGGAAGGAGAAATAGATCCATCATAGATTGTGCAAGAGTCCCAATGAAAAGAATATTGCTATCAAATACTAGAAGGAAGCTATCAAAATTGTAGTTCATACATTGAACATAGTATAGTTGAAAAAAGACTCAAAGAAAACTCCTTATCAACTATGGTATGGCTACAAACCTAATGTAAGTTACTTGAAACTATTTAGCAACAAATGTTATATCCTGAAAGAATCTAGAAAAGGAAAATTTGATGTAAAAGTGATGAAGACATATTTCTAGGATACTCCTATAGAAGTAAAGCATACAAATGTTTGAATTTTTACCCATAAAATAATAGAAAGTGCACATGTTAGAATTGATGAGTTTGCAAAAAAGACCAAAGAAGAAAGCTACAAAGAGCCAGGGGATTATAGATTTGTTTACTATGAACCTAATACCCTATCAAACCTATCTAAAAGAAAGGAGACTTCATCTCCCAAGTCCCCAAAATCTCCAATACTTACCAAGTTACAGATAGTGCAACCTGAGTCTCAATTTGAAGGACCTGAATTATAGTCAGAGGTTATTGAGCTCATTCGAACCGAGTCTAATGGACCCAAGATATAGATAGAAGGAGCTAAGCTTGATACTAAAGCTCATGATGAAGATAGTGAAACTCATTTAAAAGCCAAAGAACCTATGTTAGAAAGATATGTCAGAAGGCATCATGCACTTGATCAGATCATTAGAGACAAATCTAATGGAACAATGACAAGAAGTAAATTAAACGGTACATGTTTACTTACTAAATCTAAACCTAAAAATCTTAAAGATGCTTTGGATAATGAAAGTTGGGTTGAAGCAATGAATGAAGAGATGGAACAAATAAAAAATAACAAAACTTGGACTCTTGTTCCTAGACCCAAGGATAAAAATGTAATTTGCACTAAGTGGGTGTTCAAAAATAAGTTGAATGAAGATGGAAAAATTTCAAGAAACAAGGCAAGAATAGTATGCAAAGGTTATTCTCAAGAAGAAGGTATTGATTATGGTGAGACTTTTGCCCCTATTTAAAGATTAGAAGGTGTTATAACTTTGCTAGCATATGTAGCACACAAAAGATTTAAAATATATCAAAGGGATGTTAAATATGCATTCATGGATTGAATTCTTGATAAGGAAGTCTACATTGAAAAACCAAAAGGTTTTGTAGATCCTAGCAAAAGAGACATGGTTTTCAAGTTACAAAAAGAATTATATGGTCTCAAGCAAGCTCCCAGAGCTTGGTATGAAAGACTTCATAATTACTTGATACAAATTGATTTTCAAAGAACAAATGATAACGGTAGTCTATATATCCAAGAAGGACTAGACAACAAGATTTTTTTGGTAGAAACATTTGTTGATGATGCTCTATTCACAAGAAATAATGAATCATGCAAATCATTTTTAGAATAAATGAGATGTCTATTTTTGGTGAGATTAAATTCTTTGTTGGGTTGTAGATACAATAGAATTAAAATGGCATCTACATCACTCAATCGAAGTATATCAAGGAGATACTAAAGAAATTTGGAATGGAAGACTCAAGACCAGTAGGAACCCCTACATCTACTAGACATAATATTTCCAAGAATGATGATTCAAAAGAAGTAGATCAGACCACATACAGATCAATGATTGGAAAACTGTAGTAAGTAGTACATACAAGGCCTAATATTGCTCCAGCAGTTGGTATGGTGGAAAGAATCTCAATAAATCCTAGACAAATTTACATGATGGCAATAAAGAGAATCATGAGATACCTAAAAGGTACTAAAGACTGGCTTATGGTGCAAACTTGTAGGCAATTTGGACTTAAACGTGTTTACTGATGCTGATTGGGCAAGAAGTCTTGAGCATAGAAAAAGCACTAGTGGTGGAGCATTTTTTCTTGGTGAAGGATTGGTGTCTTGGACAAGAAAGAAACAAATTTGTATCTCTCAATCCATAGTAGAGGTAGAATATGTGGCAGTAGCAGTTAATTGTTTTAACATTGTTTGGTTCAAACAATTGTTGGAAGGAATAAAGATAGAAATCAAAGATCCAATAGTCATATACTATGATAACACTAATAGTCCAATGATGCATACTAAAAAAAAGCACATTTCTATAAAATATCACTTCTTAAGAGAGTACAAAATAAAGAATTTAGATTGGAATATGTTAGTACAAAAGAATAGATTGCAGACATATTCACCAAGACATTACCTAAGGATGCATTTATATATCTAAGAAGTAAACTAGGGGTCATTCCCCTATTTAAAGCTCACTAAATAAAGTTTAGTGATGCATCAACCAAAGCAAGTTGAAGATCAATCAGTTGGTGCATAAATGACAAGGGAATATTGTAAAAAAATTATTACTTAAGGTACACTAATATTAACAAAGTTGTTGTCTTTGTCATGTGTTATCAAAGAGGGTGAATTTTACTATCATATCTCATAGAAATTTTTGTCATTCCAAAGGAGGAGAAGTTTTTTATAAGAGGTTGAAAGTTATGTGAATGAACTTGGTAGAAATTGTTGCAGATTGAGGGACAATCTAGTGAAAGAAAGAGCTCATAATAACAGAGAGATTTCTCATGAATGAAACTAAGGATATGTTCCTTAGTTTATTCTTGTTCCAAAGTTTCATTGTGTTATGACATGTTGTATTTCCATCAATGCCAAAGAGGGAGATTGTTGGATATAATTGATTAATTTTATATTGTCTTTAATGTTACACAAATGTCATATCATTATCAGTCAGTATATGCCAAGCTCACTTGGGTAGTGAAGATAGCTTTCTATGTCTATTGAGCATTCTTGTGGTTGCCTAGTTTAGAAGGTAATGTCTACCGAGTTCACTCAGATGTCAAAGGAAAGTATGCAGAAGATGAGTGTTAACTGAGCTCACTCGGTTGCCAAAGGATCATTGCAAGTTTGCAATGTTAACCAAGCTTATGTTGGTTAACATAGGAAATCACTTCTAAGTTAGTGTCTATCGAGTTGGGTCGGCTAACGAAGAATTTTCTTGTTTTGGCATATTAAGCTTAATTGATTTGTCTATTGGTTTTAGCCCACTAAGGAAATGAATATTAGTTATTCTAAGTTTTATATGAGCCAAATTGATAATATAAAAGATATTAGTATAAGGTCAAGTTGAGAATTTGAAAGTGTATAAGTGTAAGGATGTGATGAATGTATTGAAGATTTAATGATGAACAGAGGGAGAAAATTTGAAGGATAGGTAGAATATCCTTGTGGAGAAAAAAAGCTATATTTGATCAAGGAGGATCAAGTACAAGCCAAAACAAAGATTTTAAATCAGCAATTTAGTTGTATTCAAATTAGGTCATCTCATTGTTACTCTCTAACCATTCTAGAAGTGATCCAAATCTCTTAATAGAGTTGGCTTAATAGCTATTTGTAAATCCTCTAACAAAGTGGCAATTCTATTGAGTTATCTTAAGACCTATAACAAGGCCACTCCTAACAAGGTGATTAAATCCTTAATAGGGTCACACATAACAGTGTGCTTTGTAAGCTTTAATAGGGTTGGCTCCTACCAGGGCTCACTTCAGAAGAGTGAAAATAGTAACTAGTTGCAATTGGTGATTTTTCCCAAATTGGGCTTCCACCTTAAATCCTAGTGTCAAATGTGTTCATGCTATTTTATTTTATGTGTTTGAAACTAAGTTAAAGTAAGGGTAATCATAGATAACATTTAAAGATTTTCATAATCATTAATTATTGAGTTACAGAATTTTATGTGTGTTTACTGAGCATCAATAGTACTTAGTTTTCAAACATTATTTTGTACTAACATCTAAGGGATTTGGGATTTGTTTTAGTAGTAATTGATTCATCCCTCCCCTCTCAGTTACTCCTCTTATATTTCCAATAGGATCTCCTTTTCAATAGAGTATATATAGATTGTGCTTAATGTGAGGTGTGTAACCGATTGAAACAAAGAGGGGAGATCTACTATCATATGAAGTCAGATTGGACAATGCCTCTGTACTCTATCATTGTATATGCACAATTAGTGTTGAAGATGTCAAATCAAATGCAAATGAAAAATCAAGCCATTAATACACCTCTCTTTGTTCAATGCAATTCTATATGATTTATTGATAGGATGTTCGCTCCCTTATCAAAGGCTAGTCGCTTGACATATATATTTATAACACAATGTGTATTTCTATTCATTTTGTGTAGACTTTCTTTGATGTGATTTTTCTACATATTGTAGTATTGACTTCATAATTTTGATTTATATGTGAA
Source organism: Cupressus sempervirens (assembly GCA_028749045.1). Lineage (NCBI taxonomy): Eukaryota > Viridiplantae > Streptophyta > Pinopsida > Cupressales > Cupressaceae > Cupressus > Cupressus sempervirens. The sequence goes on from CM053783.1 coordinate 66,476,826, forward strand.
GTCTCACAAGCCTAGAAGAGAACCTTCTCTAATACCAAGTTGGTTTTATGAGGATCACTACAAATGTACTAAGCACTACCATAATATGTGGTATGTGTTTTCCAAATGTCATCATCCTAGTTGTATTTTTATGAGGAATAAACCAAGAGAGGAGAAATGTCCCTTCATAAGACATGTCTATTCATCAAAATAACTAATACAATGTAATGATAACCTTAATTATAGTTATGTGTACATACACACATACACACATACACATGCATGCACACACACAGACACACATATGAATCATTGTCATTATATTAATATCTCTTTGATCTCACATATTTATCCTAGTAAAGCTACCAAAATATTATCATACATCTATTGATATATAACATAAAAGGTGAATTGTTAGTTTGTACCAACATTTTATCACCGCATATTTAAAATAAAGGTGGAGGTGTGAATGAAAACACAGTTGACAAACTATATTTTCCTTATCTTTCAATTAAAGAAGTTTATGCATACATTATAAACACAAAATAAAAGAGTTTGGAGGAAACAAAGGTATGAAAACTTTTATCTTCCTAAGTTGGCTTCTTATTCATAGATGATTATTGCAGGAGAAGCAAATAGATATGTCCCCTTAAAGTCAAGGTTTTCGAAAATTAATCCTTGAAGAGAAGAGGGGAGTTGACTTATTTGTGTCCTTCAAGAGAAGAGAGAGCTTAGTAGTATGACTATCATTCCAAGGAGTAGGAGAAAGGATTTGATTATGATTTTTGAAGAACTTGATGAGACATTAGACACACTCAAAGGAGATGTAGACTTTTGGAGGAAAGGTGTCTCATGTGTAGACATATCAATGGTGATTATTTCCAAAACATTGCAGGAGACACTAGATACACTTGAATGATATGTGGAATTTCAAAGGAAATGTGTCTCATATGCAACACTGTAGGAGACATTAGACATGCTTGGAGAAAATTTGTAGCTTTGGAGGAAATATGTCTCATTGTGTAGGGGAGGTAGGAACACTCATGTTTTATAGTTAGGAGATTCACTAATGCAATCAGTTTGGTATTTATTGAGCGAGCGAGGAGGATTGGTGAAAACACTTCATCAAAGTCTCAAGAGGGTTTGGGTTAAATCCCTTGCAACTTCCACTCTTCATTGGATTAATGTAATGAGGGGGTGTGTTAGCATTTTATTTTAATCAAAATAATTGATTTTTAGATTTAGTTTTTTGTGTTAATAAATTATTGCTAGTTATTTTCGTGGTGACACTGTTATTCAACTGATTACAGTTTTGCACTACTTATTTAAAGACACTTTCATTGATTGAATAATCATCCAATTGAATAATTTTTAATCAATACATTTATATTTTTCTTCTATGACTCTCTCAATGATGATTATGTTGAATAAATAGAAGCAATATGAAACTTTTATATAGTCATATTTTCCTCCTTAGAATGTTGTCATGCTTGCTAGTTTTTTTCTATGTTGATGAAGCTGTTATTTCTTTATGAATTTTTTTCAAAATTTAAGAGCAAGAAAGTGAAATTTTTTTCAAAATTCTCAATCTCTCTTATACCTATAAAATTGTTAATAAAAATTTGGAAAAATCCTTTCTCAACCTTGTTGGGCACAAAATTCAAGATTCATATGTTGGCCACCAAATCATCATCAAATATCATTTCATGTTTGTGTAGACACTCAAAAGTGGTCTATTCCTACTCTTTCATCATTAATGTACACCCACATTTCATTTTTTCTCATTTCCTAACTTTGATCATGTTGGTCAACTTGAACATAATTCAAACCTCTTCAAAAAAATTTTGGATACTTTTCTTATCATTTTAAATGCTTTCAAAACACATGCAAGATCAATTCAAATCAAACATAAATATTTCAAAATCAATTTAAAATTTTTTCAAAATCATCAAAATCACTTGCAATCAACCCTAAATGAGTTAAGAACATTTCAAAAAAAAAAAGTCCAAAATATGTCAAAACTAAACTTTGATCACTTTTAACCATCTTGGCCATTGTTGATTCCTTCAGTGCCTAGTCAAAATTTACCAGACCTCAATCAAACATTACCAAATCAACCTAATCAATCATCTACATACCAACCCTCAGGAATTTTTGAGTCCCTCGGTGCCTTATAAACTTAATTTGTAAGCAACAGTCATCAAATAAATTTAAATTGTCATCATCAAATATTGAATCCCTTAGTGCCTTGTCAACCTAATTTTTCATCAACCATCATGAATATGATTATTAACATTGTTGATACTCTACATTTTTTATCAATTTCTCATCAAAATTGATTTAATAGTATTGATATAGTTTTTTATTATGATTCCAAACAATGTATCAATCAATTCTAATCAATTTTATGGTATTGACAAAGTTTGTTAATGTCATAATTCATCAATCCTTGTCTAAACAACTTGACATGTCATCGGTCCTTTTTAGTTGATCTAGCATCATTAGTCAATCAGCCTAATCATGACTAATTCTTTTCAATATTATCACAATCAATTCTATTCTTCATCACAATCACCAAAATTGGGATATCTTTGCATAATTTTGGACAATCATTTGCTAATATATCCTATAGGGATAAATAACCTACAATATATTCATGTTATCATAATAATCTCATTAGTCCATCCTATGAATTACCCTACATTACTAATTTCTCTAAATTAATTAATTGATACATCTCTTCCTTTTACTACACTTTTGGTTCTCAATCCTAAAAATGAGCCTCTTGTGCCTCATTTTGGTTAAGCACTTTCTCCTAGTATTCTTCTCATTATCATAGTCATTTTATTTCAAAAATCTTCATATTAATACAACCGATAAATGTCAAAACATATGAAAAATATTCAAATCCAAACATAATAACAATTTGAAGTGAAAATAGTTAAAATACTAGAAAACTCCTTAAGTTGAGCTCTTATGCTCTCCTTTCTTCTCTATTGCAAATATGGTTTGTTTCTCTCGAGTTTGACAAGCATGAGTATGATATGAGAGAAAAATGAATATGATAATAGTGTTGAAAATAAATTGATACAAGTATGCTAAATGTATTTCAATCATTGTTTTGTCACTGATGTCAAACCTGCTACTTTTTGGTAAGACAATTGCTTATATGATTTAAGTACTATCATTTGTTTGATTGATGAAGAGGATTTGATCAAATGAGGTAACAATAGCACCTAGAGGAAAGGTTGAGTTATGATATGTAAAGGAGTATAATAATTAGTTATTTGAAGTTTTTCTACCAAGCTTGACCAAGTGGATAGTAGGTACCAAGCAAAGTTAGTGCAGGCCGAGCATAAACTCAGTTGAAGCCAAGTGAAATAGTGTAAGCTAAGTAAAGTTCAGTTGATTCTAAGTACTAGTATACTTTAGTTCATACTGAGTGTTTTGACAATGGATGACAAGAAATGTAGTTATGTGATGAATATCAGAAGCCAATTAATGTTGAGTATCATCATTATGAGAAAGATCAAGAATTTGATGAATCTAAGCCGACAAGTTTGTTTTCTTGGATTGTGCAAACTATGTGGAAGATAAGATTGATGAGTTGGTAGTACAAAATTCAACATAAACTATTTTGAGGTGAATTCAAAGAGGATTGAAGGAGAATTTTATAGAAAAGAATAATATGAAACAAGGGATAGATTTATTGAATACTACCTGATCTAACCTAACCCTAAAATGGACAATGGAGGATGAATGATAAAATATATTAATTTTCTATTTATAAAGATGGCTGGTTAGAAGGAAGAGTGATGTGGGAGAACCTAAGGAAGATAAGGAGTCTAGGATATTTGCTCCATTCAATGACCTAAGAGAAGAGACTACATTGGCAAACAAAGAAAGAAGGTTTAAGGGTATGGATGCTTGAAGGGTGAACAAACTATTAGAGTTGAAGAGTGTGAAAGCCAAGAAAAATGGAGGACTGAAATAGAGATCTATAATCTACAAATGAAGTTGTAAGTTGTTATTAGATCAAGCCTTACTATTACTCTATAATCATTATATCAGTCTAGGATAAATCCTTTAGATTAAGGTTGACCTGATAGTCATTAGTAAATCCTTTATGTAGGTGACATTCCAAGTGAATGATCTAAAGTCCTCTAACAAGGCTCACTCCTAATAAGGTGATTGAAATCCTTTAACCAGCTCACATTTAACAGTGTGCATTGTAACCTTTAATGTAGTTGGACTTTCATAGGGCATCATTTTAGAAGAGTGAGAATGAGTAGCTTGTTACTGGTGGTTTTTCCCAAATTGGTTTCCTCATTAAATCATTGTTTCAAATGTGTTATTAAATTTGTTATCTTTCATGTTTACATTTCTGCAAATTGATTTGATAGTAACCTACAAGTTTAAGTGATAATATAATCTAATGGATACATGCATGATCAAAATGTTTTATGTGTTCACTAAGCTATGAAAAGTTTTAATTGTGCATTTGGACCTTGGATATCTTATTCACCCCCTCTCCCCCTTAGTTATTCTAAAGAATTCCAATAATTGGTATCAAATCCATCTACTTAAGAGTACTAGTTTGAAGGTACTAGAAGCACAAAGATCAAGATGTCTAAAGGAGAAGTAACCAATCTTAATAGAAATAACTTTCTTGCACAGTAAATTGTGATGAAGCTACACCTAGGAGGTCTTGGAGATCATGCACAATCTACCATTACTATTGAGCATGTTGATCCTCCTAGAGCCCTAACTACTGAAGATCTAAAAAACAAGAAAGAACATAACCAAGAAATGTTGGAGATTACCTATTCCATAAGCTATGCCAAGTTTGATGATATCGAGGGTTGTGATAGTGAAAAAAAATGTGGGTTTCTCTACACACTATCTATGGAGGTGACCAAAATGTTCTGAGAGCCAAAGCTAAAAGTCTTGGAGGTAAGTTTGATGATATAAGAATGCAAGAAGGTGAGAATATTCCTCAATATTTCTCTAGGATAAAAGATGTTGTTAATGCAATAAGAGGAGCTACTGATAAAATAGATGATGATATTGTTCTAAGAAATATTTTGAGAAAATTGTTTCCCATCTATGCTATTAGAGTTTCTGCAATACAAGAATTAAGATGTATACCAGTGAATGATCTAACTCTTGAAGGTTTGATAGGTAGGCTCACTATTTTTGAGCTATCTAATTTTGATAATTACAAATCTAAAAATATTGAATCTTCTTTCAGAGCTAAGTTGTCATTGAAGTAACTTGATGAGAAGAAGAAGAAGAAAAAAAGACAAAATATGTGTCCAATGATAGTGATAAAGATGAGGAAGATGTAGATTAACATGAAGCACTACTGTCAAGGAGATTTCATAGAGATAAAGGTAAATTTAAAGGTAAGTTACCAATCATGCATTTTAATTGTAATGAGGTTGGTCATATTGCTACTAGATGTCTAGAGAAGAAGAATTATAGAGGTGGTGACAAGTACACAAGTAGAAGAGATGGAGACAATAAATAATACAAAGACAAAGGCAATAAATCTTTTGTTGAAGAGGAAACAAAAGATGGATCTAATGAAGATGAGGCAATTGCACTAGTGTCTTGTGTGAACAAGAATGATAGATGGATCATTGACAGTGGGTGTTAACATCACATGACTGGAGATAAAAGTATGTTCATTACCTTGAATTATTATTATGGAAATAGTGTAAGGTTTGGTAATGATTCACCATGTATGACAAAAGGAAAATGTTTTATAAAGCTCACATAAAATATTTTATGCAACAATGCTTATTATGTTGAATAACTTGTTGAGTGTGTCACAACTAAATAATTTGGGTTGTAAGGTTGAGTTTGAGAAAAAAATTGCTAAGATATATGATATTCATGGAAAATTAATTGGAAAAGATGATCAAACTAGAGGTAATATATTCTACCTTGATATAGAGGATGCTACTTATTTAGTTGTAGAATTTGATGATGTGTGGCTATGACACAAGAGGCTATGTCATGCTAATTTTGATAACATGGTTAGTATTAGTAACATGAGAAGAGTTAGAGGTTTGCCTAAGTTGAAAAAGCCTGAAAGTATAATTTGCAAAAAATGCTAGTTAGGAAAAATGACAAAGTCATCAAATCTTTGATTAAGCTCATTTTACTGGAACTCAACAATAACATGTTTTTGTGTTGTCTTGCTTTTTCACCACTTTTAAATTTTACAAAATTGTAGTCACAAATTTAATTTGTGTTTATGAAATGAGGAATTATGCTTCTTTCATTTTGTTTTTGTCCTAGAAAAAAATTCCTTTTTGTGCTATCCTAATGTTGTTTATGCCCTAAGTCTTAATAGTGGGGTTGTATTTGTTCATATTTTCAAATATGCATGGTAAATATTTTGTATGCCTTAAAAACCTTTCATAAGATTCTTTATTATATGGGTTGCACAAAAAATATTTCATCTTATGTCTCGAGGTTTTCTTGTCATGGAGGGCTTATCCCTTCTTAACCTTAGGTTTACCTCAAGTTGCTTCACACAGTGGTTTTTCTCAAACTTCTAACCCTAATTTTTTATTTCTTTAACAATTAATATTGTGAAAATGTGTAGTGGGTGCATCCCTACATTCTAAATTTGTGTGAGTTTTAAAGATTACAAGGAAGCAAGGTTATGACACCATTCCTAGTGAGCCATGTTTCTTCCCTCATTTTAAGTAGTATGATTGTGCAAGTTTATGATCATTGCTTAGATAATAATTGACACTTTGCACATGCTCACATTCTTAATATATCTAAAGTTTAAAGAATGCATGGAAGTGAGGTTTTACCATGTAGAATTGGTGGATCCATGTTAATCCATGGGCTGTAAAAGAGACCTATTAGAATGGATGCTAGTAGTTGTTCTATGATTGGCCAAGATTTTAAAGAATTACCAAAGTGGATTAAGTCTACAGGACCATTTGATCTTGTTAGATCAGTGGTTGTCACATGCCCACATTCTCAAAGTGCTCGAGTTTTAGCCAAAGCAAGGAAGTGACATTTTGACATGTGGACTTAGTGTGGTAAGCTATGTCAGGAGTTTCCAGTGGATAATAAGCTACATAATGTGTTAGGTGCTTTATTCCAATCTTTTAGAAATTCTAGATATAAAGAAAAGAGGATGCTAACTTGGATTAGTGGGTCCAAAGTCTTAAAGTAAATGTGGATCATTCAAGATCATCGATCAAATGATGATCAATGATTGTCACTTCCTCAGATTATCAATATGAATGAACTTTAACCAAAGTAGGGAAGCGACATGCTGACATGTCCTTTTACAAAAAGTAATGCATCCTTTTTTTAATTTTAAAGATTAACCGTCTAATTCAACATAGATCAATGACTAGTTTTCAAATTTAGCAGCATAACTAGAATATGATTGTTAGAGCATTAATTCTAATAAAATGTGAATTTTTGTGAAGAAAATAACCATAAAATTTTTTATTCCTCTCATTTTATGTATTAACCAACCAAAAAAAATTAGAGTGTAGAAGTTTTCAGGGTTTTAAAAAAAAATTATGTTTCCTCAAGCTATGAATTATTATAGGCAAAATTTCTCGGTGGAGCAAACAAATTACTTTGGATGAGTACTAAAAATCATTGTGTAATCAAGAATTAGAAATTATTTTTGTGATAGCATAAATAAAATGCCTCCACAAAAGGATTTCTTAGGGAATGTAGGTTACTAGTTAAGAGCTATACATGATGTCTTCCTAGAACAAATGTCAATCTACTAATGAAATCTACAAAGGAAAAGAATTAATCCTAAAGAACCTTATATTTTTGGTGAGTGAGGGTTTCTATGATAGGAAAAATTGGTTAAGAGCTGATTAAACATTAGCTAGGGATTTGGAGCCCTTTTGCAAACAATTTTCAGAGAGAAAACTCAACACTTCTCTTAGCAATGTATGGGAGTTTGATATTGGCAAATTAGTCATCCTAGGTGTTTTCTTTGATGACGATTTACTGGCAATGATATCAAAGAAGTATGATCTGGTAACAAGAATGGTCAAAAATCAAAGAAATTTTTCAATCCTAGGGCTTAAGCACTTTATTTTTCTCTTTGCAGAATTTTTGGAATGGATGAGCAAGATCACATTTAAGGATCCATTATTTTTGTTATTTCTCAAACACTTCAATACAGCATGAGCTCAATTTTTTATTTTGCTACATTTTTATTAGAAGAAATTCATAATGGATTAATGGGTATAACTAAGGTTAAAGTTGCTAAACCATTCTATGGGTGCTCCATATTAATGTACATATTTTGTACAAAGGGATTACCTTTTTCTCTAAAGAGATGAAGTTGGAGCTAGAGAAGGATGGAGAAAAATTACCAGTCCAATTGTGGAGCACTAATATAACATGGCAGATAACATATGCCAATTTTCTAAGATTTGATAGATATTTTGCCTCCAAGATGAGGATCTTATTGACTAGAGATAATCCTAGAATACCTCAATTACTATTAGAGATGACTAGACCTAAGGATCATGGTAAAGGATTGAAAGTAAGCCACAATTGGGGAGATGTCATCCCATATAAAGTTTCTATAGTGTTTAGAGTGTATGGTTTCTTTGGAAAACCACATGTACTACCATATCAAGTGTCTTGGAAGATAGGAGTTGTAGAGTTGTTATGGAAAATAGGTGTATTAGAAGAAAAAGAATTATTTGGAAAATCCAAAGGTACCTTTTTTAATCAAATTATTGTTATTCATAACCTTTTTTTTTTCAAGAGGCACATAGAGAAGTTTTTAGACAAATATCAAATGGCCTAGTCTCATGCTCACTTTATAGATCTTGAGGGTTTTTATGAGTTATTCAGGGAAATAATAAGAGCTAAGACACATGAGCACATTATTTATTTTCTTGAACATAAACTAGAAACAAGTTTTCATTACAAGAAGAAGAAGTTAGAAAAGAGAAATGGAAAGTGTACAACAAGGTTCTTGAATTTATTAATGCATTTGAACCAAAATATAATCCCCTTGCTGATAAGAAATTTTGGGGTGCAAAGATAGATATGCTTATGGATAACTTTGTTGGGATTATTCAAACCTTGAATGAAAAGAACAAAAATTTTACCCAATGTTATCCAGACAAGGCCACTAAGGTAGAGAATAGGTTGGCTAGCAGACTAATCATAAACCTAGGCCAATATACACTACAAAAGAGAGCTAGGTATGTCATAGAAAAGAGTGTACAATCTATACCTCTTTGTAAAAGACAAATTTTAGAAAGCCTGCCTATTGAACTTGCTGCCAAAAAGAAAAAATCCAAAATAGGGATCTTCTTCTAGGGTTGAAGAATATTCTTCTTCTTAGACCTCGACTAGAATAAATGATGAAGACTCCTTATGGGAGCAACTAAAATAGATGGGAGTGGAGAAGGACATTGTTATACCTATAGCAGATATAGAAGGAGTTCTTCAAGAGCCCTCATGCCTACATTAGCCCATACTATAGGATATTTTTGAGGTAAAGAAATTGACCCTGTAATAGAATAGGCATTTAAGAAGTTTCTGGATGGTGAAAGTTTTGTAATGTCTAGAGCTTTTATGCAATTTTTGTGGAGAAGAAGTATTAGTAGTTTTGAGGCAAAGTGCAAAAGGATTAAAATAGAGAAACTTGATAGGAAGGACTCTAAAATTAAAGAAGAGATTAAAGTAGCCTTATGGAAGATTTCAAGAAAATAACTCTCGAAGGGGGAAGGTAGCTACTGAAAGACTCAGGAGTCATGATAGTACTAGAATGGTACATTGCTAATGCAATGATTTTTTATACAATGAGAAAGGCCAAGGACACTCAATTTAAGATTGAGGAGGAAATCTTGCAAGCCCATAAGGGGTTGAAGTATAGTGATGATCATAAAGCATCGGTAATATGGTTTATTCATAAAAGAGACTAAGATAAAATTCAAGAGGTTTGAGATTTTGAACACATAGGCAATCTCATGGTTTATAGGGTAGATGAGGTAGACAGTGAAAGAGTTGCATGAATGACCAAAGAAGTCATTGATTTTGGAGTTGTTTCTACAAAGGATAAGAATACATTCTTGGAATTGAATAAAAAATATGAGAAGGTTTTACATGCATATGAAGAAAGAGAGAGGAAGATATACCAAATGAAAGGTACAATTTTCCTAATGAAGAAATAATATGGGAAAGGAAAGGTAGGCACACAACCTATTTAGCTCAATATTTCTTCTTCTCTTCATCCTCCAATACCACCTTTCAATACTATTCCAATTATTGAATATCATGATACCCCAAAAGAACCAAAACTCTACACAACAGACGAGTTAGAAGATGAAAAAACAAAATTGTATGCAATTCATGTAGAATTACACATTAAGCATGAACACAAAAGAAGAGATACAATCTTGTATCTAGTGGATAGAGTTGGATGGCCATCATTTTATTTAGAGTTTTCAAAATTAACATAGATATGGAATGACTTGATGAGCAACGACGTAGCCTTAAGGCCAATTTTGGACAAGTGGATTAACAAGGAAAAACTCATCACTTCTTTGTGTTATCATGTGATTGATGTTTCTAATGAAATAATTGAAAGAAACTTTGATCAAGTTAATGGCCTTTTGGAATTTGATCACAAGAGAAAATTACTGCAGGAAAAGATAGGCAATTGTTTCATTAAATACCTAAGTACAAATTTTGATCATTTTCCACATGCAATTAAAACAATAGGCGAGATAAAAGAAAAAGAGAAGTGGGCTAAGGAACTAGATGAATTGATGAGCATCAAGCTTAACACAACTATGAATGATGAAACATATATTTGGTTTGCCAGAGCAATAGAGAAAGTGGTACAAGTGTAGTTTTTTTTTTATTCTTTTAAACAATATTTTAAAAAATAAAAAAGAATGGAAGAAGTGTTTTGAAAAGGCAGCAAGAAATTTTGAATTTCAATTGGCCTAATGACATACCTTTTGACAAGTGGATAACTAATTACTCAACAACAATACAAGAGTTTCAAGAAGAAATCAAATAAGAAAGTATACACAACACAGTTACTTGCCAAAAAATGGTATTAGAAACTTGAAGCAATGGACTACTCAATTTAGGATTGGATACCCCAAATGGTTCCTAATACACTATTTAGTCTCATTTAATTATTGACCAGGGATGTAAACTTGGAATGGCATCTACAAAGTATGTGCTTCAAACCTCTTTTTCTAAGCCTATTTAAGGAATTCAAATGATTATGCTTTAGGAAAACTAAACTTAAACTAATAATAAAATGTATTCTAATCAAAGAAGTAAATTATAGTTAGGAACTACTCCAACTAACTATGCTACAAGAACAAGCTACTAATGTTGGTATTAGTGGCTATAGGAACAATAGAGTTCTAAAACATATAAATGAACGGGAAATGAACTCTACACTAACAAACCAATTCACTCATCAAGTGGCCCACCCTTGAATGAGTGAATGGAAAGTACAATCAAGATGAAAGTTACCAACATGAATTGAACATTCTATTCATCCATAAAAATGATTACACTTGATTGAAATAGTATGTAAAAGTTCTTTATTAAAAACTAGTTTTGTTGGACTAGCCTCAAAATAGTCACAACAGTTGATTATATAAAAGGAAACTGCTACTAACTTCCTAAACCTATGATCACTTCATAATGAGGATCAGTTACAACTCATGAAGTTTCATAACAAAAACATTATTAACCATGAACAATCCTAGAATATAGCATATGCTAAATCCGTACGTTGCATGCAACAAGAACCATTGACTTGCTTTGAGAAGATTTTGCAATCACAGTTGGCTTTGATGACTCTCATGCTAATATGACAATCCTTCAATATCAATGTTCAACTCCTGCAAGATAATTAATGCACACACATCCAACCATATATATATCCACATCATCAATATTAGGAAATGGTGTTAGTCTTAATTATTACTCTTGCAAACCTATGGCTATGGGAGGTAACTACCCAAAACATAGCTTAGGAGAGAAAATGTCCATTAACATGTATAACTATTATATTCACCATTCTTGTCCATGAAATTAAGCAGATATTATGTCTTAAGAGATATCCACATTCCACCTTATATTTACACGCATGTATAATCATATACATAGAAACCATAAGTTCATATGCTTAAAACCATAAATGTATGTCTATGTGAAATCAAATGTCGTAGAAAGAGGATAAAAAGTGGTGAGAAATATGGCTAATTTATAAGCCCTTCATTCCCCCCAAATGAACTATTGCTGGCCCCCAACAATCATAGAGTTCTGAACCTTGGCATAGACCCTCAAATCACTAGTTGTTCTCTACCGTGGGTCATCATGAATATAATCAAAGTATCCATGAGTCTCTTTGAGCCTTTACCAATGATAGACTTTAGAGGCCATTCATATTATGTTGCACTATTGTTCATTTCCAAAAATGGCTAAAGGAAGAGGAGAGGCTGAAACCTTAATGGAACTCAATAGTTAATGAGAGTCCTGCCCAACATAGTATACCATGGAACTCTTCTTGTGGCAAGGGTTAGATTTTGAGGTGAGTGAGGTTCCATTCTCTTTAGATCCTATGACATCCTTATCCACCTCTTCCTAGAGTAATTAATTTTTTTAGCAACATCCCAAGAGGAATGTTGGTCCCAATCCCCAAAGGCTTGTTCTCTCACTAGATAGATCTTATTAGCTCCACTAGTGTTTGTTTTGATAGAGATCCAATCAAAATATGTTCTTCTAGAGTGTTGTACCTCAGGGCTCATCATTAAAGGAACTAAAATTTCTTTCTCATTATATGGTGCATCCTGGTGTTCACATCTTATCTCATTCTGCATCCATGACATAACTGCTCTGAGCTGTACATCTCTTATGTAGAGGAGTGAATTTTACTCTGTATCATCAGGAACTATCAATTATGCAAGTACAATTCAAATAATAGATTCTTCAATGTCATTGGGACATACTAAAAGGCATAGCAAAATTCATGAGGAGTTGATATGGATAGATTGAGGCCTTCTACAATCCTTGTTAATTTGAAATTAACAAGTTGCTCTTGAAGGAACATTACATACACTAGTGAGGGTGATCTGCATTCCATTAGCTATGGAATTAACCCAATAATTTGATCACTTGTTTGTTTCAATACGTCAACCTTATATGATTTTTGCTCCAATTCAGAATTATGCTCATTAATGACTCATTTTAATTTTTCTTTTGCTAAATTCCATTGTGTCTTTTTCCATAACAACTATTGGTACAAACTTATTCCTATTCCAAGAGGTGTAGATAAATTTGGTGGGGGTAAAGGTTCCTAATTGAGTATGACCACCCATTGAGAGGGAAAGTGAGGAATTTTAACTATTTCTTTAGGTGTAGAGGACTTACCCTTCCACACAACAATTGTCCTGATCAAATTGGTTTCTTCACTTGGTTTCTTCACTAACATCAGCTACCACCTTGGCCAACATTTCTAACTTTTCCTGACTACCTTGTTGGGGTTCTTCTTCAATGATTTTAGTCCCAAAGTCAAGAATTTTCTCTAAGTTCATACTTACATCTCGTTGGGTGAAATTATCTACATATTCCTATGTGTCTTTAGAGTCCTCAAAGTCTTGATCACTATCTATCAATATGTAATTAACCCTAGAGATAACCTCTATTTCTAGACTCTGCTCTCTTATTATTGTGTCATTGGTTGTAGGTTGATTATTCAATTCCTTAGAAGAGGAATTGTTCAAAGGTTCATTCTCTACAAATTCAAAATAATCAATGTTAACAATAGGAATAGATGCTTCAACATCCTTCTAAAAAAGCCTTTTACTTCTCCTCATAGGGGGTGTGGATGAGCTCGAAGGACTCTTCTATTTTGTTTTCTTCTTGATGACCACCTCCTTTTCCATTTCTTCAGGAGGTTCTTCAACATTATTTTCCATAGAGTTATAAAAATTCCATTTAGGAGGATTCTCAGAATGTTCTTCAAGAGGGTTTTCAGAATGTTCTTACCTAGGATTCTCAGAATTCTCTTCGGGAGAAAATTTAGGATTCTCATCCCTAGGGGAATTCTAGGGTTTCTTCCATATTATCAACATTGTCACTAGGTTGAAGTTCTAACATTTCCTGTTTTGGTTCCATTATTTTACCATTACCCCTCCTAGATGTAGACCTTGTCCTTATGGATGGTGAAGATTCTGGAATAGTAGGAACTTTTACATTTTTTTTTTTCTTCCTCTAGGAAGTAGAGGCTCCAAAATTGAACATTATTTTTCTAGATGCCCTAGAAATGGAAAGAGGGCTGACTATTCTATGTTCAACCTCATTAATCTATAAAAATTCTTCCCATGTCCCAACCTTTTCTATATTCAACTCCATTTCCACCATCAATTTTATCAAACAATGGTGTGAAATGGACTGGTCGCTTCCTAACTAGACTAACAAAGACTATTTTTTCACAATATTAAATAAGAAGTTGAGAAGATTTACCAATCAATCATTATGGCATAGATGACTAAGAATTTTGAAGTGCAAACCACTCAGGTATTTGTAGCATCCCTCATAGGTGAAGTACTAAATAATAAATGTGGCTAACTGAATGAACTCTAGGGGCAAAGATAATCACCCAATTCCTTGCTTCTTGTCGATATCCAACTAAGGATCACCATGTAAAGTAAACTATGATATTGCTAATCGTAATTCAAAATCTTTCACCCATGTTTCACCTTCCTAAGCCAACCCTATCACCTCAGCAACTGCATCTTCTATGAACTCAATTTTCAAACCTTTAACTTCTGCAACCCTATCTTTCAAGGTGGACATAAATTGCAGAGAAACTTTCTCATTAAACCGCTTAAGGATTAAACAATAATCCAACCATCCTCTCCTAAATATTTCATAGGTGGGTGCATCATTTAACAAAACTATGTGGTCCACTAGTTCATGCCTTTGGAGTTCACCTCCCATTGCTTCTCTTATACAAGTTTCTAACTTCCAGAACACAATTCTCACATAATTTAGTGATGGAAAGTTCTAGGACTCAATGTATCATGAAACAAAATGTTGCAGAAGAAAATGATGTACAAACTACAACTTGATTCATAAAATTAAAGATTTGTTTGCATAAAAACTAATGATATGAGTTTTATATAACATCTCATAAAAGGTCGCATGAGCCAAGGCTGCCATCTTGAACATGTCACAACACATCATTAAAAATTAAGATCGTCTTTTAATATCTTTAATTCATTTTTATTGTGGTGATCACAAAAGGAGAGATCATCATGTCATGTCATAGACAAATTTTGAAAATACTTTGAAAATAGAATATTTCCCTCCCCCCCCCCGCCCCCAAACTAAGTAATGGCATGGATCCTACCATGCCAAGTTAAACAAGAGTGAAAAAAAAAATGAAACAAAATCCTAAAAATTGATGAATAAAAATAATATATGTACAAGTATATGTGGCACTAACCTAGAGGTGCTATAGGAAGAGTTATCCAAAAAAACTACACCTGCATATGTGAAGTGATGGGATGGGGTGGATGGGGGGAAAAGAGACAAGGTGAGATGAAAAATTATTACAGAGAAATTATTCCATGAAATGTGAAATATTTATTATGATGGTCCTAAATAGAATTAGGAATCAGTAGAATTGTGAGTAGAAGACCCAGATTCTTCAGCAATAGGAACTATTGCTTCTATTGTGCATTGGAACTACTTGAGGAACTCATCATGGTTTATAGTTTTGTGGTAAAGTTTTAGATGATGCCCAATGACAAGTAACTTGAATTGAGCATGATCTATTGTTGAAATTTGTACAACTCCATTGTCAAATATTGATATAATCTCATAAGGCCCAAGCCATCTAGTATGAAATTTCACTGGTGTATGTTAGTATCATGAATCATATAACAGTGCCCAATCTCTGACAAAAAAATTCTTATCATAGATGAACTTATCATGCCACTTTTTCTATTGTTGTTCTATCAACTTTGTATTATGTAGAGTAGAATTCTTGTATTCATCCAATCCATTTAATTGCAATAATGACTCTTACTGTGCTTTGGTGATATCTATATCTAGATTTAAAGTAGTGCAAAGTGTTTTTTGTTGGAACTCAATCAACATAGAGGCAGATTTTCCATATACCAACTAAAAAGGACTAAACCTTGTGTTGGTTTTCCATGTGGTACAATAAGCCCATATGTCTTTAGGAAGGCACGTAGCCCAATCCTTTTTATGCACAACTACTATTTTAGTGAGAACAGATTTTATCTCTTGGTTTGTAATTTTAGCCTTGCCATTGGCCTGAGGGTGATAGGGTGAAGACTTCACATGATGCATCATGTACTCTTACATCAACTTTGTGATGAGCTTAGATGTTAATTGTGCCCCTTGATCTATGACAACCTCCCTTGGTACTCCAAATCTAGTGAATATGCATTCATAAAAAAACTCAATAACTTTGTTATCTTTGACATGTCTCATAGCTTTGGCTTCAACCCATTTTGTTGCATAATCTATGCATACTAAGATGTAAGACTTTCCATGAGAAGAGGGCGCAATAGGTCTAATGAAGTCGATACCACACTTGTCAAAGGGCATGACAACTACCTACGGTTGCAAAGGAATTTTATTAGTCTTTTTGGGATGTTTCATATGTTGACACCTATCACGGTGCCAAGTATGCTTTGCTACATCCTTATGCATAGTAGGCCAATGGAACCTAGTTGTCAAGATTTTATATGTTGTCCTCTTTGTGGAAAAGTTTCCTCTACATGGTTCATCATGGCATGCCTAAAGGATGTCATAAGTTTCATCTTCTTGAATACATCTTCTTGTGACCTTTTCTGGTCCTTCCATTTGTCCCAGAATTGCTCCAATAGCATAATCAAATGCATCTATGTGGATATGGAATGGAAGCAACCAATCAAGTCCTCTAAGAATAGGTGTTTTTGTTAGAGAATCCTTCAAATTCGAAAATGATGCTTCACATTCTTTTGTCGATGCAAATTCAACTTCTTTCTTCAAAAAATTGTCTAATGGTGCTACAAGTTGGCTAAAATCTTTTATGAACCTTTTGTAGTAACCAACATGGCTAAGGAAACTTAGGATATCCTTCTATTTAACTAGTTTGGGAAGTGTGTTTATAACTACAATTTTTGTAGGATCAACCTAAATTCTAAAAGATGAAAGATAATGTCCTAGGACTACTTCTTCCTCCATCATCATCTAGCACTTTTCACTATTAAGAGAGAGATTATAATCTTGAAATCTCTTAAGAACCTTTTCCAAGTTATCTTGTGCTTCTTCAAATGTTTCTCCATGAGTTGTAAAGTCATCCATATATATTTCAACACAATCAATAGCAATGTCCAACACTGCTCTCTAGAAAGTAGTAGGGGCATTAAATAATCCAAATGGAGAGATTAAATAGGTAAAGGTTCCCTAGAGATAGGTAAACATTATTTTGTCTTGATCTTCTAGTGATATTTGTATCTAATTATACCCACTAAAGCCATCTAGAAATGAGACATACTTTTTACCTACCAGATTATCAAGCACTTAGTCAATGAAAGGTAGTGGAATGTGATCCTTCTTAGTGGCTTTGTTAAGTTCTCTATAGTCAACACAGGCTTTCCACTTTCCTCCTTTCTTTGGAACAATGAGAAGAGGAGAAACCCACTGACTATTAGAGATAGGGTAAATAAAACCTACACTAAGAAGCTTTTGCAACTTGGTCTTGACTATGTCTCTCAAAGTAGAGTTTATTCTTCTTTGACCTTGCCTTACTAGCTTGTATTCTAGGCTTATATATTTTGTGAGTACAAAGTTTAGGGTCTAGTCCTATCATGTTAGTGTAATCCCATGCAAAGGCTTGCTAGCTATCTTGTAAAAGCTTTAGAAGACTAGACATTTAAGACTCAGTGAGGTTTCTATTAATATTTAGCTACTTTCTTGAAGTAATTTTAACTCTCTCAAAAAAATTTAACATCAATACTTATACTATGGATGGAAAATTTATCTCATAAGGTAGCAAAGTGTGAAGGTGATTAGGTGCTATAGGAAACTGAGATGTCCTTTTCTTGGGTAGTATTTTTTGAGGGGAACAATTTAGATCATCACAAGATGTCTCCTCAGGACCATACTAGTTGGTAAGGATTGTTGCAAGAATGCCATCTTCTTTTCGAGATACCATAAACAAATTTCTCTCAATGACCATGAGTTTTTGCATAGAGCTTACTTCAAGAGCGGCATCTCCTAAGTCAGGCTAGACAACTCCATCAAGTTCACTTTGGGGCTTTTCTGGAGAATACAGAGTTAACTTCTTGGTATTTATTCCATCTAAAATGGTCATCTTTCCTAAATGGCATGCAATACAAGCATTGATTGTGGCTAACCAAGGCTTGCCTATGATTAATGGGTAACCTCCAAGAGTTTCTTTTGGTGACAAGACTATAAAATCTGAAGGGTACTCTGAAGAATCTAGAGTAACAATAATATCCTCAACCATACCATCAGGCTTGATTGTGGAGTTATCATCTAACTGCAATATTGTTGATTTATCCCACAAACCAATGATACAAAGCCTCAACAAAACTTCTCTAGTCATAGCATTAATTGATGCTCCTAATTCAATTAAAATATTCTAAATTTGGGTACCATTAATGATGATGGTTACAACTAAACTTCTATGATCTAAATACTTAGGCATGACAACTTTACTTAGCATAAGATTAGAGAGTTGGCCTAAGATATGGATAGTATTAAAATCTTTCTTTTTCCTTCTAGGTTTCTTGATATAGGCTTCTTTAATTGCTTTGGTATAGACTAGAATTTCTTTAAGTGCATCCATCAAGGGAATCTACACTATCATTTGTTTGAGCTAATCAATCAAATCAGTGGCAACAAGATTTTTTTTGGAGGAACGTCCTAAAACAATCTCTTTAGATAAGGAAGATTCTTAGGCATTGGTGTAGTTTGAGCAACAAGTGGAACATTAATAGGCTGGCTCATAAGTATATTCTCAATATTGACAACTTTAGTTATTATTGGCTCTTTGGTTGTAGGCAGTGTAGTTTCTAATCAAAGATGGATATCATTTATATGCAAGGAATAAGCCTACTACTTATTATTAGGATTTGGAGTTGGCTGAGTTGGAAGTTTAATTGGCTTTTAAGGAGTGTTATTTTCTATAAGAGGTGGTGGCATAATAGCTTGTTGCTAAGGTGGAGGCATTAGTGTTGGTTGTTGATTAGGTTTATTTGGTACCCATTGAGGTTGTGGTTTCCATTTACCCTAAGGTGGCTGATTGTTATTCTATTGTGGCTTCTGATAGGAGTTATATTATTTTTGGTATGGTTTAAATGGTGGTTGTTTCTGATAGTCTTGATTATAGTATGGCTATTGATTGGACCAATTGTGATTCCAATTTTGAGCTTGAGGAGCATAATTTTGGGGGTTTTGGTTTGGCCAATAGCTACCATTATTATTATAACCAAAATTATACAGTGGGTCTAAAGGCATACCTAGTCTCTGAGCCCATGGACACCTATCAACAGTGTAGAAAACATCTCCATTCTCCTTGTCTATAGCATTGAACTCAGTGGGCATTGAGTTAATGTTCACAAATGCAACCGTCTTAGATTTAAAGTTTCTTTTCCTCTCTCTGTAATGAGAACAAAATTCAGCAAGCATAGCATCTGACTCTTCCTTCTTCCTCCTTGCTTGCATACTATCCAGCTGAGTGGCAACATTATTAATGATGTTGTTCTTGAAATTAGGTAGTAGATTAGATAGCTCCATTTTAGATACTCCAAAACCACTGTTGGACTTATGTGGTAGGTTTCTAAGCTCCCTACCCTTCTTCAAAGTGGCCCTTGAGTAATTTTCACATTTTTTTTTTATGTCAACCCATGCTTTTTTTGTGATATCACCTCCTGTCATCAGGTCTAAAGCTTCAATGCCTCCATCATTCACACCTTTTAAGAAAAGGTGCTTTTGAGATGTCTCATTTAGCTGGTGTTGAGGATCACACTGCATGTTAAACATAAATCTAGATACATAATCCTCCAATGTTTCATCCTCCTTCTAAGACATTTTAAAAATGTCATCACCTTTCAAATCTTGACCTCTATAGTACTCTTTGTACTGTGTAAGAAACATTGTATGCAAGGCATCCTAATCTACTACAGCATTAGCACCCAACCCTATGAACCATCTCAAAGTAGTTTCTTTTGGAGTTGATGGGAACAACTTTAGCTTGTGGGAATTAGTAGTATAGTCATAACTTTGGAAAAGAATATCTAATTCAAAGAGAAAGGTCTTAGGGTCTTCTATTAGGAGACCATAAAATTTGGGAAGTGCAACAACAAGTATATTTTTAAGATTGTAGTTGTGTTGCTATTGAGTTATAGGAAAAGGAAGGGGAGCTTGAGCAACCATTCTATGAGGAGGACCTTGTGGTGGTAGTTGATACACAACAAGAGCAAGTGAATTATCTTGATATTTAGGTTCATCAAATAGGGCATTCAAATGTAGTGATTCGTTAGATGATGAAGAGGATATGTGTTCCTAAGCATTAGCAAATGGATTTTCAAGGGGTTCTTCTTCTTTGTTCTCACTTTGTGATTCTTCAATTTGAGGATTAAATAAATCAAATGGTTCTCCTTGATAGTTATGGTGAGGAAATCTCCTAAGGTGATCTCTTCTTCTATGCATAAAAGTGCTTACTAAAGTACTAAATTAAAACTAAGACTGCATCTACAAGGATTAGTTTGAATTAACACCATCCCCTACAATGGTGCCAAAAATGCTTGACCAAACAATGGTATTAGAAACCTAAAGCAATGGATATCTTAATTCAAGATTGGACACCCCAAATGATTCCTAATGCACTATTTAGTCTCATTTAATTATTGACCAAGGACGTGAACTTGGAATGGCATCTACAAAGTATATGCTTCAAACATCCTCTTTTAAGCCTATTTAAGGAATTTGAATGCTTGTGCTTCAGGAAAACTTTACTAAAACTGATAAGCAAATGTATTCTAATCAAAGTAGGAAATTACAATTACAAACTACTCCAACTAACTATGCTATAGGAATAGGCTACTAATTCTAGTATCAGTGGTTGTAGGAACAATAGAGTTCTGAAACATATAAATGAATAAGAAATGAACTCTACACTAACAAAGAAATTCACTCATCAAGTGGGCCCCCCTTGAATGAGTGTATGCAAAGTATAATCAAACTTTGTGATTCTTCAATTTGAGGATTAAATAAATCAAATGGTTCTCCTTGATAGTTATGGTGAGGAAATCTCCTAAGGTTATCTCTTCTTCTATGCATAAAAGTGCTTACTAAAGTACTAAATTAAAACTAAGACTGCATCTACAAGGATTAGTTTGAATTAACACCATCCCCTGTAATGGTGCCAAAAATGCTTGACCAAACAATGGTATTAGAAACCTAAAGCAATGGATAGCTTAATTCAAGATTGGACACCCCAAATGATTCCTAATGCACTATTTAGTCTCATTTAATTATTGACCAGAGACGTGAACTTGGAATGGCATCTACAAAGTATATGCTTCAAACATCCTCTTTTAAGCCTATTTAAGGAATTTGAATGCTTGTGCTTCAGGAAAACCTTACTAAAACTGATAAGCAAATTTATTCTAATCAAAGTAGGAAATTACAATTACAAACTACTCCAACCAACTATGCTATAGGAATAGGCTACTAATTCTAGTATCAGTGGTTGTAGGAACAATAGAGTTCTAAAACATATAAATGAATAGGAAATGAACTCTACACTAACAAAGCAATTCACTCATCAAGTGGGCCCCCCTTGAATGAGTGTATGCAAAGTATAATCAAGATGAAAGTTATAATCTCAAACTAAATATTCTATTCATCCATAAAATGATTACACTTGATTGAAATAGTATGCAAGAGTTCTATATTAGAAACCAATTTTGTTTGACTAACTTCAAAAGAGTCACAATAGTCGATTATTTAAATGGAAACTACTACTAAGTTCATAAACCTATGATCATTTGATAATGAGGATCGGTTACAACTCATAAAGTTTCATAACAAAAACATTATTGACCAGGAACAATCCTAGAATATAGCGTGCACACTAAATCTGTGTGTTGCATGCAACAGGAAGCATTGACTTGCTTTGCAAAGATTCTATAATCACAGTTGGCTTTGATGATTCTCATGCTAGTATACTAGTCCTTGAATATTTGTGTTCAACTCCTACAAGCTAATTAATTCACACACATCAAACCATATACATATATATCCACATCATCAATATTAGCAAAAAGTGTTAGTCTTAATTATCACTCTTGTAAACCTATGGCTATAGGAGGTAACTACCAAAAATGTAGCTTATGAGAGAAAACATCCATTAACATGTATAACTATTATATTCACCATTCTTGTCCATGAAATTAAGTAGATATTATGTCTTTAGAGATATCCACATTCCATCTTATGTTAACACACATATATAATCATATACATAGAAACCATAAGTTCATATGCTTAAAACCATAAATGTATGTCTATGTGAAATCAAATTTCTTAGAACGAGGATAAAAAGTGGTGAGAAATATGGCTAATTTAGAATCATGTCATTCCCCCCAATTGAACTATTGCTTTCCCCCAACAATCATAGAGTTTTGAACCTTGGTATGGACCCTCAAATCACTAGTTGTTCTCTACCTTGGCTCATCATAGACCCTAACACACCAAGTGCAAACCAAGTGGTCCCATAGATAGAAGAACAAAAAATGCAATAGGACCTATCACCAAGGGTGTCGAATCAATAGGAAATTGTTACAACAAAACTAGTCCCACCTCAAGAAGATAAATGATAAAGACATTCTATTGTAAAGAAACAATAAAGTGCCAAAGTTTTATCTTTTTGTGATAGTGACAACTTAGTCCCTTTGTAAATCTCTTTATGCTTAGGATGATTGTCTTTCTTCCTTTAAGCCTGAATATTGTTGTAATTCATGCTATATAAATGACTTTCCAAGGCTAGAGAAGGGTCCAAAAAATTATGTAAGAATTTATTGTATGATATTTTGTATTCAGTCCAGTCAATTTTTATGTCAAATTATGTGTATTTTCTCAAATTTTCATACTAAGAATAAATTTTTGAATCATGAATGATAAGGTATCATGTCTTGAAGTATTTGTGAGTGTGTACTAGCAATGTATTAGTTTTCAAGGAATATTAATATAAAGAAAAGTTTTTCCATATCTAGATTTCTAAATTTTGTCTCCTTTTTCATATGTCTAAAATTTTGGGAATGATTGAACAAGTTTCTTTCATTTAAATGTAGTATGTTTTGGTGTTTCAAACTACTAAACAACTAAATGCTCAATATCACAGTGAAAATACTCATACAATCTAAGGGTTAGCCAATTCCTAATAGCAATTATATGACTAAACCACTATGACCAAACTTCAACAAAACCAAAGGATGGTTTCCTACTCTTTTGGCTCTGCTAAACCAAGGTAGGTATACCTAGGGATGAGTCTAATGCAAACTTTTGTGTAAAGATTCTTTTAGTTTCATTCTAATTCTCATCTATTACCCACTAACACATGAGCAGTTTACTTCATTTCCTTTAATGTTCTCAAACTTTTATGCATCCCTTATTAGCAGACCTGGTCATAATTCTCCTATGATTTACAAATATTCCTGGAAATAGCAGCTACCTAAGACTCAGAGAATAGATACAAATGAGTAGTGACCAACATTTGTAACTTTGAACAAAATAGAGTGAAAAATGATTTTGATTTTATAATTGGTTTGATATGCAGTAGAAAAATTCATCCTTGTTCACCTCTAACTTGTGAGACCAGTGCCTTATCCATTGGGCATAAAATTGACTATTGGTGGGAGATCTGATTCAAATAACTTGTAAATGAATTAATCAATTGTAATCACCCATTCCCATTCTTATGAAGTATCCTTTTCATAAATTCATAAACCCTATTGATTTGCTGAACCATTTCTATAATTCCTTGAATTAAAAGAAATAATGAAATCAGTATACAACCCATCCAGATTGCATTCAATCAATTTAAACCTTATTTAAATGACCTCAAAGAAGATAAACACATAAAATGGGGACAGAAATTGATGACATAGATATAGTGCAAATACCCTTTTGTATTATCCTTTTAGATGACTAATACAATTACCAATAGAAATGAAAGCCATGAATAGCTTACTGATTCTGTCATTTCAATATATCATCATAAAGTACAACTGGAAAATAAGCTCAAAACAACTACACACTATTGGACTGATTGTATTCTCTCAAAAGACTCAAAATTACACAAAATTTGGACCATCACATTGCCTTGAAAAATCACTTATATAGGCATGAGTTGCAACAAGCAAAGGGAAAATGTGATTCACAGGTGTCCTTTTGCAACAATGAATATACTACCCCTTTACAAAAATATCCGGACACCTTAACTCAAAAAGAAACAATAGAAACAATCGTAGATGACAGATGGAGCATAAAATCTTTAACTTTGTCTTTTTCTCTAAATACTTCTTATTGGTAAAGCTTTGATTTTTGTGATTTCTTCCTAGAAAAATATTTCTCTTTTGGTGGTCCATTCACACTCCTTGACTGTTGTTAGTTCACTAACAATTTTTTTCCACCTGGCATCAGTAATTACCCTTCCTTCTACAACAAACCTATTCATTTCAGTTTCAACCTTGAATAGGGTATCAATTAGTTCATTGAAAGAAAATTCATCAATATCATCCACAAAAAATTGATGCCTCCTATGGCAAGTCTACAATATGATCAAAAGAACTAGACCATTCATTGAAATCTTTTAGTTTGCCATCAGGATTAATAACAGAAAGAATTAAAGAATAAAAACCACTTGTTAATACTTTAATTTTACTTTGAATTACTACTAGCTTCCCTATGAAAATTTGCAATGAATATTTCACCTTATCCATACCCTCCTTCATAGTAATAAATTTATCTGGCAGATCTAGCTTCTTGGCTAACAGGGGTATCAATCTGTCAAAGAATTGCATGTATAGCCCCCATTGTTGAAAAATTGGCTCAAGCCATCCAATTGCATCCTTACATACCTATTCTGCAGATTGTAGATTTATGAATGCATTATAAGCATCTTGAGATATCCTTTTCAAAGTTCTTATTCTATGGTTTAATACATTCATCAAAACATCTTTCTTGGTGGCACTATTAGATTGAGAAATTCCTGACTCCAAATTGACCACAGGCATTGGTATTGTCACCCCTATAGGTATTTCTTCTATTTGGGCCTTTGCTTCTACAGTGTGCCTTCTTTCTTCCTCTTGCCTTGGTGCATGTTTTGCCTCTACTACTGTCTTGAGTTTTTCTTTGAGGGATATTATTTATATTTCCAAATTTTTAATTTTCTCCTCCAACTCTTCTATTCTCTACTTTTGTACATGGCTCATTTTGAGCTCTTCTTCATACATTCTTCTAATGTCAAGGCACTCATTGCACATTGTAGCTAGCTTATCCTCAATTTCATCAAATTTTTCCTCATTCATGAGAGAAAAGTGTTTAACCAAACTAGAAATCTCTTTCCCAATGGTGCTCTCTAATGTCCACACAATCATATTGCCTTGCACAGTCTCCTCTATATCCATCATTTTGGGTTTCTTAGTGTTAGGGGCTACACTCCATACTACTAGGGTTTTTGTGTCTATATTAAAACTTGACCCTCTTTTAAAACCCTCACTACTGGTGGCTTCATAGCTAAAGGCCTTGTCTTGTCTTCTCATCTGATCCAAAACAAAGGCTCTCTCAATATCCCAATGTGGTATTAGAATCATACCACTCCTATCTACCAACTCCCTTACTTCTGTAGCAGTCATTGTTTCACTCGTAGGATCATAAGCCAATAGTTTTTCAACTAATTCCTTGTTCTTCACTGGATCCTCTCCTGGCATGAGACTCTATGTGAGCTCATTTTTTTTGATTTTATAAAGAAAACTTTTAAACTATGATGATTTAATGAAATCATCATCTAACATGAAATTTTTCAGATTGAATGAGCCTGTCATCCAATCTTGATGCTGTAACTTGAAGATTAGTAGAGGTCATCCCTGCTTCTGTAGCCCTTTGGTGTAAATAATTTTTCCTAATATCAGCAAAATACTCACTACTCCTAGACATTACTTGTAGGGCTCTACTTACCAGCTTTTCTGGGATGTGCATTGTCTTTTGTCTCTTATTTCCTTTTGGCACCCAAGTTGAAGCTAATGGTTGCTCCTCTTCTAACTCAATCTCCAATTGTGTATCTGGCTCAAGCGATTCTCTATTTACAATGGCTTCCTCTCCCTCTGGCTCATGCGGCATTTGTGACATAATGTGGTCAAAATTATCCACCATTCTTCTCAAGTTATTACAATATGGAATATTTGTATAGAAACCCTTAAAATTAGGGTTGGTCCTCTTCAAAGCCTCCTCTACTCTCCTTGTCTCCTCATATTTCCTTAATAACTCATATGTCTCCCCTATTGCTACTATGTTGGCAATTAAGTCCTCTATAGGGATTGGCTTTCTTGGAGGCAGAATGTATCCCCTAATGGTCTTGACCTCATTGGTAATGTAATTATTAGGGTCATAGATCCTATAGGGTTTGGTAGCAAATTTTTACTGGCCTAAATATTCACATAATTCCTCAAATGCATTCTTACCTATTTCAAAATCTCCTACTTTAAAGGTTCTACAAAAAAAAAATAGGCTTGTGCAGAGAGGGAGGGATCATTTCTTTATTCATCAATACAAATTGCTAGAAGAATTCAATAATGGCCAATCCAGGGGGTAAATATTTGGGCAGAAGATGAGGAAGTTGTGGGCATGCAAACACTCTGATTAAAGTGCATGACTTAAACAAAAAGATACTACCCCAATTATGATCTAATTTGGTTTTTTCATCTAAGAATGAGGGCCTAAGAAAAGTCTTCAAAATATTTGGTGCCCTAAAGAAAGTATGATCTAATTGCCTCATGATAGCATAACTAAACAAATTAAAGAATATAAGGATATTTGAATAATAGAAATCCTTATGCCAAATACGAGTCCAGAGTTGCATAGGTAACTCACCAAATTCATCAAAAGTTTGATCAATGAAGTCCCCACTAATGTATCCAATGTTGTTATATATTATAAGGTGCATCAATAGTGAATTATGGTGGAACTTGAAGTCTTTCATCTCTCCCTTCTTTGCATCACAAATCTGCATGTGCATACTGTCAATGATGAAGGCCAAATAATCATACTCCTTATGGTGGAAAGGGTCCTATATATCACATGCCATTAGAAAAAGAGAACCATACACACGATCTTCTACGCCATCACTTCCCATCACTTTGTGCAACCCATATACTGTGTTTTTGAAATAATTCTTAAACCTACTCAAAGGTAGAAAATCCCCCACCTTTTTTGGAAGTAACCCTGGATTTTTTACCCTGTAAGGAATATGTGGAAGCATAACATTATTAAAAAAGTATATTTTATTCCTATCAAACTTTCCCTACAAATCTACAATGTCAATAGGTACATCCATTTGTCCTATTAATCCAAAGGCTTCAACAAAAGAAGTTCTATCCAATGTGCATAATACACTCCCATTATGCCTATAGAATGTCCTAGTTATTGGATTGTAGGAATTTATTAGGGCCTTCAACAAATCAACGTCAATGAATACTTCTAGAAATATCAATTTTTCCATGTTTCTGTTCCATGGGTTACACACTGGCACATTTTCTGTTCTATTCTAATAAAAGTACATAAAAAGATCATAACCAATCACTCTAGGGCATTTAGAATCTCGAACAAAAACATATGGGTCTTGAAAAATATGATCATTTGCAAAAATTGCATTCGATGATCCTAGGAGAATTTTTACCCAATCCTCAGCATGCTTATTTGGTTTTCTGATCCTTATCTTTTTCTCAGTTTTAATAGCTCCCTTTTTCCTTTTCCCTTCCGCTGTGACTTCCACAAAATAATCACTTCATCTTCATCCTCAACCTCTTCTTCAAGAATTTTTTTAACTTCTTTATCATCCATGTTCTCTTTAAATTATATTTTGAGTTCTTTCACAGTAGTACAGAACACACAAGACTACAACTTTCAAAATTCAAAGTGGAGTAGAAAACAAGCCTTTTTACAGTGGCAAATACTTTGACATTCAATCAAATTTGTGATATTTTAATCATACAACTACCAACCTTTTTAATAAATTTAGCATGCACTAGCTTTAAAACCATTCATGCAAGTTGTTAGCAAGGAATATTGGCCGCAAAATTTGATTTTGATGTACTTTTTGAAGCTCTATTTTACTTGGCTATGTCGATTTTATCTTTCCTACTTACCTAGCATGACACATCAGCTACTTTCTTTCAAATTATGTTCTCCCATTCTTATGTTGATTCAAACCTTCAATCTTCATAATATTGGAAATGCCCTTGATGAATCTCTACAATCACTCAGAGACGCTTCAGCATACCCTAATCGTAAGAACGTAATGATGTGTTGGAATTGTATTGAAAATCCCTTTTATGTTCTTACGATGCCCTTTACCCTGTATGACCTCAAACCTTTTCACTTGATACTTTCATTTTTATGATTTAGGCTTTCATTGTATAAGCGTAAAACCCTTATCTTAGCCTTCTTCACCTTTTATGCCTATACACAACCCTTTACACCGCAACATCGAAAACCTTCTCAATTGACACCTTCACTAGTACAATTTAACCACTCCTCGTATGAGCATAAAAAACCCTTGTTAAGACTTTCCTTTTACCCTTTACATTCATATGTACACGTATCAGCAGAAACCCTAAAAATTTCTTCTATGTAGCTCTGCTTACTTCATTACCTGGGACACCATAAGACTTCAAAATTCATCTTTCGATCATACACTTTTAGCTTCACCCGTAGCGTCAAAATATTTTTTAGCTTTCTTTTATTTCTCCTTTACGCCTTTATGGGTCACCTTTACCTTGTATGCTCGGAGAGCCTTCTAAAATGATAGCTCACTCCTACATTTACCCTTTCTTGTAGAAGCGTAAAACCCTTTTCTTTATTTCCCTTATTTACCAATTTACACTTATACACTAAGACAAAAATCATAACCACAGAGAAAGGGTAAAATAGCTCTTTGTTCATATGCTTACCTTACGATGTGATGAAAAAAATTCCTTTTCCTCTTATCAATGAGCCAGATCTAATCTTAAAAATGAGAAAATAAGATTGCAGTTGATTTCGTGCACATGCAGAATTTAGAACTTAAGTTGTATGCCACATGAGCTAGGCACATCTGACATGGATGATGTGTCTTCATTGGATTCACTTGTACCAAGGCCCATTTGACAACACAATAGGTCCCACTCGACACTATC
Source organism: Cupressus sempervirens (assembly GCA_028749045.1). Classification (NCBI taxonomy): domain Eukaryota; kingdom Viridiplantae; phylum Streptophyta; class Pinopsida; order Cupressales; family Cupressaceae; genus Cupressus; species Cupressus sempervirens. The sequence continues at coordinate 66,506,312 of CM053783.1, forward strand.
ACTGCTAAAACATGGCTTTACAATTTCCAGCAAGCCCAAGGAGCATATGCATGTAAACACATTAGAACTTTACCTTCATTCTTATGGAATCCTTTTACTCATAGAATCATAAAACCTTTGATGCATTCTTTCAAAACATCCTTTATGCCATGCCAAGTATTACGACCTTACACTATCCATTGAAATGTATACGAGTAAATCATAACTCAATACCTCTCTGCCCCTTTGCTCAAACTGCTTACTCATAACCCCGTGATAAGATCTTTCAAAGCGCAATAGACCTTTATGCTTCTTTGCTTTAAGACCATTCGTATGATTGGGAAGCCTCTTGAAAAACCATTCTGCTATTATGAAAAACAAAATTGTATCCCTATAGAACATGAAATCCTTTACTCTATTATGCTGCATTATGAAATGTGGCCACAAAAAAAAAAGGAATAAGGTATTTCTCTCTTACATGCAACCCTACACTGTAAGACCGTAAAGAATGAATTTTAAGCACTTTACAAATCCTTTTCAAAAAATTGAAAGGAAACCTAGGGTTTTCACACTTAGGGTATTTTAATGGCTGAGCTGAGAGACAAACCTTGAGAATTTAAAAGGAAAAGACAACACATGAAACAGGGCATGACTAGGGTAACCTAAAAATTGAAAAATATTAGGAATGAAAACCCTAATCTTCTTAATTCAAAGACAAATTATTTTTCACCCAAATTTTCAAAAAAATTCTATTCTGTGAAAAATCAAACCAACAGTGGCTCTATCTGGGGATGATAGACTACCTGAGTCTATGCAAGAATTCAGAATCTATGGGAGAGCAGACCACATACTTGGTGCAAAAATGAAAACTTCTTTAGAGAGCACAGAGCACACATAGGAACAAGAAACCAGACTGTACAGAGACTAATTATAGGGATTTACAAAATATACAGAATATATAGAAAAACCAAGCACCCTAAAACTATTGTTCATGGAAAATAGATACTTCAAGAAAAGTACCTCTTCAAGAATTGTCCATGAACTAGCAATTCAAGAATACCTCCAGTTAATTCCTTTAGAAAATATGAATCTTCTCCATTTCTATCACAAATGTTATATGGACCAAGCCAGATTGGGTCAAATTTACCATGCTTTCCTTTATCTTCCAATCTAGCATTCCACATTAGTACCATGTCTCCTATTTCAAACTTTCTCTCAATGGCCTTTTTATCATATAAGTGCTTCATCTATGATTAGAGCTTACCATGTCATCCATTCTGAGTTGCATCTCATCAATGATATCATCTTCGTATAGATGAATGAATTTATACATCTTCCTTAGATTATTATGGGGAAGTATAGCCTGTATACAATAAACAAGGTCAAATGGGGCACAACCAATGGCCTTTTTTATAGTAACCCTATCAGCCCACAGGGCTAATGGCAATTTTGAATCCCATGCCTTCTTATTTTCCCCCAAAATCCTCTTAATAATCTTTAGTATACTCTTATTGCTAGATTCTGCCTGACCATTCCCTTGAGGATGATAAGGTGAAGATGTATATTCTGTAATGCCATATTTTTTGCAAAATTCTTTATATTCATCAGATCTAAAACACATAGCATTATCACTTATTATTTTCTATGGGCAACCAAATCTAGTTACAATATTGTTTAAGATGAAATTGATCACCACTTTCCTTGTTGCATTATTGGTAGGAATTCCTTAAACCCATTTGGTGAAGTAATCAATTGCCACCAAAATCCAAGAATGTCCACCACTGGATTTATTTGAGATTTCAACTATGAAATCAATTCCCCACTACTGAAATGGTGCATCTACTTCTACAGGTCTTAATAATAAATTCCTAGAAAATTTCAACTTTCCACTGAATCTTTGACAAGTATCACATATCTTAACAAATTCATGAGCATCTTTGAAAAGTGTTGGCCACCAAAAACTAGATCTAAGGACTTTGTGAGTTGTGGTTTTAGCCATGTAATGACCTCCACATACACCTTCATGCATATCTTTCAAAATTCTCATAGCCTCAATTTCATCTACACATTTCGAAAGTACTCCTTCCATGTCTCTCCATCATAACTGTCCTTGGACCATAATATACCTTATAGCCTGCAACTTCAAAGCTCTTTTTTGATTGTCTATTAATTCTGGTGGGGACTTCATATTCTGCAAATAATAAATCACATCCTTGTACCAATTAGAGTTGTCCATATCATAGAGGTCTTCTTTGCAATTATCATCCAATTGATTAATTTGGTTTGCCTCTAGATTTGCTTCTGTCATCAACTTGGCCAAACCTTGACCTTTGACCAATTTAGTAATCTAGATGTCAATGTTGAACTCTTGTATTCTATTGATCCACCTACACCTCCTACCAAATACCTCTTGTTGTGAGAAAATGTCTTTCATAATAGTAGTAGGGACAAAATCAATAACTGTAGGCCCCATTAAATAACATATGAAAGCCTTCACTCCTTTGACCAATGCATATGCCTATTTTTCATTAATATCATACTTTAGCTCAACTGCTTGCAATGACTTGCTAAAAAATCCAATTGGTTGTTCATAACCTTCTTCATTTTTTTGTAACAGTATTGCAGCAACAATGTGAAATGAGGCAAAAGAAAATATATGCATTGGTTTGTGATAATTAGGAGCTCTAAGAATAGGAGCATCTTTAATAGCTTGCTTAATTTTTTGAAATGCAATACCAAGTTCACCGTCCCATTTTATCTCAGATCCTTTCTTTAGCATTCTTATATAGGCCTACTAATTTTTGCAAAATTTGTCACAAATCTCCTAAGAAAGTTGATTTGTCTAAAAAATGACCGGATACCTTTAACACTCTTGGGTTTCTGAATCTTATCTATTGCTCCTACCCTTTCAGGGTCAATAGGTGCATCCATTTGTCCTATTAATCCAAAGGCTTCAACAAAAGAAGTTCTGTCCAATGTACATAATACACTCCCATTATGCCTATGGAATGTCCTGGTTATTGGGTTGTAGGAATTTATTAGGGCCTTCAAAAAATCAACATCAATGAATACTTCTGAAAATATCAATTTTTCCATGTTTCTTTTCCATGGGTTACACATTGGCAGATTTTTTGTTCTATTCTGATAAAATTACATAAAAAGATCATAACCAGTCACTCTAGGGCATTCATCATCTTGAACAAAAACATATGGGTCTTGAAAAATATGATCATTTGCAAAAATTGCATTCGATGATCCTGGGAGAATTTTCAGCCAATCCTCAACATGCTTATTTGGTTTTCTGATCCTTGTCTTTTTCTCAGTATTAACAGCCCCCTTTTTCCTTTTCCCTTCCCCTATGACTTCCATGACATCGTCACCTTCATCTTCATCCTCAACCTCTTCTTCAAGAATTTCTTTAACTTCTTTATCAACCATGTTCTATTTAAATTATATTTTGAGTTCTTTCACAGTAGTACAGAACACACAAGACTCTACAACTTTCAAATTTCAAAGTGGAGTAGAAAACAAGCTTTTTCACAGTAGAAAATACTCTAACATTCAATCAAATTTTTGATATTTTAATCATACAACTACTAGCCTTTTTAATAAATTTAGCACGCACAAGCTTTAAAACCATTCATGCAAGTTGTCATCAAGGTATATCAGCCACAAAATTTGATTCTAATGTACTTTTCCAAGCTCTATTTTACTTTGCTATGGAAATTTTGTCTTTCTTTCTTACTTGGCATGACACATTAGCTACTTTCTTTCAAATTATGGTCTCCCATTCTTACGTTGAGTCAAACCTTCAATCTTCATAACACCAAAAATGCCCTTAATAAATCTCTACAAAAGGCATAAGGTATTTCGCTCTTACATGAAACCCTACACCATAATACCGTAAAGGATGAATTTTAAGCAATTTACAAATCCCTTTCTAAAGTTTGAAAGGAAACCTAGGGTTTTTCACACTTAGGGTATTTTAATGGCTGAGCTGAGAGACAAACCTTGAGAATTTAAAAGGAAAAGACAACACATAAAATAGGGCACGACTAGGGTAACCTAAAAATTGAAAAATATGAGGAATGAAAACCCTAATCTACTTAATTCAAAGAATTAAATGATTTTTCTCCCAAATTTTCAAAAAATTTATATTTTGTGAAAAATCAGACCAACAGTACGTCTTTTCAATGATTGCTTTTAATTCAAGGAGTTATATAAGTACTTTCATTGGATTGATAGGATTTACAGGTCTATGGGAGGGAAGTTCATAAGAATGAAATTCAAGGGTAACTACAAATAAGATTAATTGTAAGACAATTAATTAGGTCAAAGTATTGCTAGGTAAACTCTACATACAATGGATAGGGTATTGATCATCAATTCAGATGCAAATTATTAAAGAAATCATGTGGTTGCATGAAGCATAAATTTATATCATATTAGTTTTATTTACTGTATGAAGAAATAGTTTTTGGTCAAAACTTATTTGCAATAATTTTTATGAATTATAGTTAGATGTTGTAATCAATAATTACTTGTAAATCTATTAAGGGTTATGATCATTTCTACTATAGGGGATAGATATGATGAAAATAATAACTATAGTCAAGTGTAATAGAAAATATCAAGCATCTAATCATTTCATCCCTAAGGTGCACTCGCCTAAGCCTTGCAAATCTTAAAGTGTGGAGAATCCTTGTGATTCTATTAATATTGGGTCTAGATCTAAAGAATTCTAAGTTGAATATAGGAAGTCACTAACCCTTATATTGTTTATATCTTTTGAATCCTGGTGACAGGTATTTTGGTGCCTGGTAGTTTTAAAACACTAACAAAATGTTGACTCTACTGAGGAGTTGTGAGATATAATTTTTTGCTTAAAAAATACTCCAGTATCTGGTGTAAAAGATATACATCCACATTTCTTTGCATTTATATATTTACTATGTTTGTATTGGTCCTTTATAGCACAAAAGCATGGTGGTGTATATTGTCCTTACCTTAGTGTCTTATCTACTGAACAAGAGTTGTGATCCCAAAGTTTCTTGATTGGCCCTTCATGTCAGGCCTATTTTAAGTGTCTTCCCATGACATTTCCCAAATCCCAAAGCCATTTCATATATTTTCCCTCAATAGGGTGGTGACTTGGTCAAGGTTTTGAAGCTAGTACTATATTTTCAAAGTAATTTAAAAATGGCAAATAAGAAGAAAAATACATGAGCATTTACAAAGCCCAATCCAAAAGAACCATCGTACACTGACTTACCTTATAGGGCTAGAAAAAACCATACCAAAAAAAAAGTAGATCCTAATACTACCTAGAAGCCTAGAGGTAGTGTGTTAGTGCATTCTTAATACCAACCTGTGGTAGAGTGAGAATCTTCTTCTTTGAGTCCTAAATTATAAAATACTTGACTCATAGGAGGAATATTTACAACCCCACTACAAGAGGAAAGAGTATATCATGATAAAAATATGTCTTCTCTTCAAGATACTCCCTATATATTAGATGTGATGAAAGAAATGAATCATGGGTTGGAATACCAAAATACTCTGTATTTTTTTCTTAGTCTAAGGCAAACTCCATATGTAGAGAGAAACATCATGGATCTAGATGATCCAGTTGATTTAGAAGCTACTTTTGTGTTGGAATTACAAGGGGAAAGAGTAAACTTCTGAGAGTAGAGAGGGGGTGAATTAGTAGTTTAATCTTGGACCCATAAAACTTTCACCATTCATTAATCACATGTAGTAACAAGTAAGCTGAAATAACATGTAAAGCATATGCATCTAAAACATATAATCATGTAAACATTCACACACATAACACCATATATGATTACATAGAAACCCTCCAAGTGAGAAGGTAAAACTAGGGTGGGTATGACACCCAAAAATTGTCACACTATAGTAATAAAGTGTCTCCAATGAAGGTTAAAATTTTTTGACCATGAAACATGATCTACCTTGTGAAAATTCTACCCTGTTGAAGGCTTACAAAGATTGTTAGGTCTCACCTTATTAGAGGATTTCAACACCCTATTAGAAGTGTGCCTAGTTAGAGGACTTCAACTTACAACTAAGTAAGCACCCTGTTAAAGGATTTCATACATCTTGTTAGGAGTAATCTATTAATAAATTTAACTAAAATCACCTGTTAAAATGTCTCAGCATAGGTCTTACGATTGGCACTTACTTGCCTGATAACAGATCACCTCTAAACAATATCATATTGATCCTTCATGATCATATGTCTTAATGTTGTATCCTTTTCTTTATCCTTTATTCTTCTCTAATGGATTCTACAATTCACTCTTTCTTCACAACTTCTAAGTCAACTTGAATGCTCTACATGTAAACTACCCTTGTTCACTCCTCCAATTCCTTCCACATTCACTTTTCTCTATCATAAAGAGTTTAAGGCTTTTTCCTCCTTAAGAAGACTTAGGTAGCTTAGGGTTAGGTATGAATCTATGGCTGAGACTCATCCATTTTTCCAATTAATCCTATTAGGATTAAACCACAGACAAAAATAACAATTACATGCAAATATAAACAATATCAAAAAATAATAGATCACACAGAAAAGAACACAAGACACCAAGATTTAATTTGGTTCACCCAATCCTTGGGCTACGTCCACCAAATAGCAAGTCTGATATTATTATGATCCAGTGATTATGACCTGATTACACTTTTTAATCCCTTACAGCTCAATACTACCGCAAGAACCAAATTTTGCATCACCTTATGAAATAATCGCTAACCCTAAGCCATTTTATACAAGTGTTTTTACCACTTTAGGGTTATAATTAATAATTACATGTCAGCCCAAAATCTTGATAAAATAGGGCCCAAAATTTTTTTCAAGCCCCAAAGAATTTATGAAGTATGTACAATAGTTTTATGATTAGTCACCACAATCAAATAATCTCCCACTTGGGGACTGATCAAGCTCCACACTAAACAATAATCTCCCTCTTGAATATTGATCATGTAGGTATGCTACTACTCCATGAGACTCCCACTAGATTTAACCACCTTGGACTCTATTGTTCTTTTATGCATTTTCAATCTAGAAGACCAATTGAATTTGAAGAGGAGTTTAGCTTCTCCCTTATTACTACCTTTATAAACATATCTAATAGATTTTCATCTGTATGTATCTTTTCCAGCTTTAATTGTCCATCCTCCAAAATTGAACGAATGAAATGGTACTGCAACTGCATGTGTTTGGTCTATAAATGCAAAGTTGAATTCTTTGCAAGATGAATGGCACTTTGACTATTTGTAAACAAATAATTATCCTTCTAAAGGTGTCCTAATTCTTGCAAGAAGAACTAAATCCATATCATCTCCTTGGTTGCCTTTGTAATAGCTACATACTCTACCTCTATAGTGGATAAAGCATTAACCTTTTGTAACCTAGAAACCCAACTCATGGCTGCCCCACCAATAGTAAAGACATAACCTATAATACTTCGCCTAGTATCAATATCCCCTACCTAGTCTACGTCACCATAGCCCTATAAATCAGTAGTAGATCCCACAAAGTGTAAACACTTATTGGATGTTCCTCTCAGATATTTGAGAATCCTTTTAACTTCATTCCAATGCTCAATTCTTGGATGACTCATATACCTGCTAACAACTCCCGCTGCATGTGCAATATCTAGCCTGGTACATACCATAACATATATCAAGCTTCCTACAATTGAAGCATATGGTACCTTGGACATCTTATCCTCCTCTTCTTGTGTCTTGAGATACATCTCCTTAGTCAACTTCAAATGACCAGGTAAAGGTGTGCTGATAGCTTTAGCATTCTCCATAGAGAAGCATTGCAACACCTTCTCAACATAATTAGCATCAATTTTCTATTCTTCCTATCTCTACAAATCTTTATATCAAGGATTTTTTTTGTTAGCCCCAAATCCTTCGTAGAAAATCCATGTGCTAACTAGCATTTCAACCCTTTAATATGATCCATGTTAGACCCAACTACAAGCATATCATCAACATATAAACATAAAATAATATAGTTGTCATCATCCAACCTCTTAAAATAAACACAATGATCTAAATGGAACCTATTTTATCCATGCTCAAGCATACAATTGTCAAATTTCAGATACCATTGTCAAGGTGCTTACTTTAAGCCATATAAACTTTTCCTCATTTTGCACACTAAGTTCTCCATACCTTTGACCTAAAATCCCCGTGGCTGAGCCATATATATCTCTTCATCCAAATCACCATGAAGGAAGGTTGTTTTAACATCAAGCTGCTCCAAATCCAATTTTGTAGTACCCACAATACTTAAAATAGTATAAATAAAAGTCATTTTAAAAATAGGAGAAAAATCAAAATTGATTCCTTTTTTTTGTGCAAATCCTTTTACAACTAACCTAGATTTAAATCATTTCTTACCTCCATCCTCTTCTTTCAACCTATAAACCCACTTATTTTATAAAGCTCTTTTACCTACAGGCGACTTGCATAAATCCCAAGTCTTATTTTTCAGCAAAGAGTCCATTTCATCTTTCATGGAAGACTACCACTAAATCTTAGTATCCACCTACACAGCTTCATCATAGAATTTAGGTTCACCATCATCGGTAAGTAAAATAGAATACAAAGAGGGAGAAAAAAATTTGGAGGTCTAATTTGCCTTGTTGATCGTCTAACATTCATTGATGTGTGTGGTATTTGTTTTTGCGATTGTTGCATATAATGAGGAATGGCTAGAACATCATCTTTTAGAGTATCATCCAACACTACATTATCATCTTCTTTCTTCTTATGTTGTTGCAATAGATCTTTGTAAAATACTTTCTCATTGATTATGACATCCCTACTTCTTAAAATTTTATGATTTTCAAAATCCCAAAGCCTATAACCAAATTCATTAATGCCATATCCAACAAATGCACATTTCTTTGACTTAGATTCCAACTTGGTTCTATTTTCAAAATTTAAGTGAGAAAAAGCTTCACAACCAAATGTTTTGAGAAAAGAATAACATACCTTCTTACCAGCCCATGCTTCCTCTAGAATACCACAACCCAAAAGAGTAAAGGGATCTTTATCAATAAAATATATATAGTAGTATTGACAAACTCCACCTACATGTATAAGGGCAACCCAGCATGCAACCTCATGCTATTCATGCGGTCGGCCACTTCATTTCATTGTGGAGTCCTTAGAACAATTTTCTATCTATGAATACCATTACTGGAGTAATAATCTTCAAATTCATGTCTACAATACTCACCACCATTATCAAATCTGAGACATTTTAATTTCTTACCAGTCTCATTTTCAACCAAGTATTTCTATTTCTTAAAAGTTTGAAATACATCAGATTTATGTCTAAAGGAAATAAACCCATACCTTTCTTTTTGCATCATCAATAAATATAACATAATAATGTGAGCCTCTAGGGGAAGATACCTAAGCCGGTCCCCATACATTGGTATGCACAAGCTCTAATTTCTCTTTTTGTTTTCCATATACACAACTTTCACAGAAATCCATATTATCACATTTTAGACCTAGTAAAACATTCTTCAAATGAATTACTTTCATACCTTTCTCACTCATGTACCCAAGTCAGTTGTGCCGCAGCACGATATCAAAATTTATAGTAGCTATTTGTTCTCCCTGCTCAACTACAATAATTATTCTTTAACATTCATTTTTCTTTGAAACAATTAAAGTAAAAGGAACAATATGACCTATACAAAGATATAAGGTGCCTACTTTCACACCTTTTACTACTATGAGGGAACCTTTTGACACCTTCCAATTTTTATCATTAAAAGTAACTACGCAACCCTCATCACCAAACTGCCCTGCTAAAATTAAATTCCTACTCAGCCTTGGAACATGTCTTACCTCATGTAGTAGCCAATGATTCTCATTTTGAAGCTTAATCTTAACTTTTCCCTTTCCAACAATCTAAAAGGGTTCATTATCCCCCAAATAAAGAAGTCCAAAATCCCCTTGGACATAATCAATAAAATAACCTCTATGTGGTGTAGCATGAAATGAAGCACCAGAATCTAAAAACCATGAATCGTCAACACTTTCTAAAGATAGAAGAAAAACATCCTCTTCATATTTTTTACTTACCACATTTTCCTTCTTGTCTCCATCTAGTTTATCTCCTTCATTATCTTTCGATTCCAACAATCTTTCTTTTTATGCCCAAGTTCTCCATAGTACTAGCAGACGTTTAGTCCTCTCAATTGAGACCTCCTCCCCTTTGACTTTCCTCTTCATTTCCTATGATTTTTGGAATTATTTCCTCTCTCAATCATTCTACCTTGACTTTGTGCATTCAAAGAACTTCCAAATGTATATCCTCTTAAGGATTTCCTATGAGTTTCCTCACTCAAAATAACACCAATCACATCATCATATCTTAGGGTACTAAATCTAGAAACAAAATTACTCACAGCCATTACCAAGCCATTCCATCTTTTAGGCAAAGAATGCAAAATTAAGAGAGCCCTAATTTCTTCATCAAAATTGATACCCATAGAAGATAGCTGACTAGCAATAGTATTAAACTCATCTAAATGATTCACAATAGATCCACCATCTATGATTTTCATATTAAATAAATGCTTCATAAGAAATACCTTATTTGAAGCGGACGGCTTTTCATACAATTTTGCTAGGATTTGCATCAATTCTTTTGTCATCTTCACTTTTGTAATATTAAATTCCACTGATGGTGCCAGGCATAATTGAATGTTTCCAATTGTCTTTCTATCTAAAAGATCTCATTCATCATTTGACATAGATCCCTGATTCATAAATCCTTATGACACAAATAATCTTGCATTTGCATCTTTCATAACTGAAAAAGTTCTACCCATTAAACCCGTCAACACTCAACTTACCCTCATCTACCATCACTACCACTCAACCATGAGACTTCCACTCAACCATAAAACTTTCCTACAAAGGCTAACTGAAAAAACAACCTTAGTCTGATAACAATTGTTAGGATTAAACCATGGATAGAAATAACAATTACATGCAAATATAAACAATATTAGAAAATAATAGATCACATAGGAAAGAACACAAGACAACAAGATTTAATGTGGTTCACCCATTCCTTGGGCTATGTCCACCAAATAGCAAGTTCGGCATTATTATGATCCAATGATTACAACCCGATTACAATCTATAATCCCTTACAACTCAATACTACTGCAAGAACCAATTTTCACATCACCTTATAAACAATCCCTAATCCTAAGCCCTTTTATACAAGTATTTTTACTACTTTAGGTTTATAATTAATAGTTACCTGTCAGCCCAAAAATATTTCAAGCCCCAAAGAATTTATGAAGTATGGACAGTACTTTCCTGATCAGTCACCACAATCTAACAGTCTTCTACTTGGGGACTGATTAGGCTCCCTAGTAAACAACAAATCCTTCCCATTTTTTGATTGGCTATATGTAATTGCATAGGGAATCAAAATAGAGATTTGTCCTTATCTCAAAAATATCAAAATATAATCTTAACTTGGCTCAAAAATGGCTTACATAGTTATTTGTGTCATTACAAACAAATATGTCAAAACTGTGTCACTCAACATATGAGGTCTTTGATGCTCAACATGCACTATTCTATATAATGTGACTTGGCACTCATTGCAACTTGGCATGGTCTAATATTTACATTTTGTGCTCGACATTTATTACCAGTTTGGCATGAACTAAATAAATGGCTTAAGTGTGTTGATACTCACTTGTCATAACCAATCTAAGATCAACATTTTATAGATCCAAAATAAATGTATCCAAAAATAGAAATCCTTAAGTAAAGGTTGTAGTAGAAGATACAAAACACATTCATTTGGAGAAGGAGAAGGAACAAGCCATTAGAAATGCTCTCATATAGAGATATAATTTATTTAGAGTTGGATGACCCTCATTTTATTTAGAGTTGTCAAAATTAACAGAGATATGGAGTGAGTTGATGAGCAATGAGGTAGCTTAAGGCCAATTTTGGACAAGTGGATTAATAGGGAAAAACTCATCACTACTTTGCATTATCATGTGATTGATGTTTCTAATGAAAGAATTGAAAGAAATTTTTATCAAGTTAATGACCTTTTGGAATTTAATCACAAGAGAAATTTATTGTAGAGAAAGATAAACAATTGTTTCATTAAATAGCTGAGTAAAAAATTTGATCTTTTTCCACTTGTAATTAAAAGCATAGGCCAAACAAAAGAAAAAGAGGAATGAGCCAAGGAATTGTATGAATGAATGGTTATCAAGCTTAATATGGTTGTGAATGATGAAACATATATTTGGTTTTCTAGAACAATAGAGGAAGTGGTACAAGTGTAGTATTTTTTTCATTCTTTGAAACAAGATTTTCAAAAAATAAGAAAGAATGGAAGAAGTGTCTTGAGAAGGCAATAATAAATTTTGAATTTCAATTGGCTTGATGACATACTTTTTGACAAGTGGGTAATTGATTACTCACTAGCAATAAAGTAGTTTCAAGAAGAAGTTGGAGAAGAAAGTATAGACAAAGCAGTGACTGTAGAAAGGGTAAAATTGGTTGATATGTTAGTTCAAATAGAAGGAATAAATGAAGACCAAAAAATTGTAACTTTGGATAAGTCGATTCAAACTAATGAAATTACAAAGGATTAATGAATTGAGATAAATATCCATATCATAGAACCTAACACACCAAGTGTAAACCAAGTAGTCCAACAACTAGAAGAACAAAAAATGTAATAGGAGCAATCACCGAGGGTGTCAAATTAGTAGGTAATTGTTATAATAGAATTCCCCCCCCCCCCCCCCCCCCCACAAGAAGATGAATGATAAATACATTATGTTTTAGAAACAATAAAGTGCCAATGTTTTGTCTTTTTGTGATAGTGACAGCTTAGTCCCTTTGGTAATTTTTTTTATGCTAATGACAATTATCCTTTTTCCTCTAATCATGAAGCTTGTTGCAACTCATGTTATATAAATGAGTTTCCAAGGCTAGAGAAGGTTTTGAAAACTTGTGTAAAAATTCAATGCATGATATTTTGCATTTGGTCCAATCAGTCTTTATGTCAAATTATGTGTATTGTCTCAATTTTGCATACTATGAATTATTTTTTGAATCTTGAATGATAAATTTTCATGTCTTGAAGTATTTCTGAGTGTATACCAGCAATGTGTTAGTCTTCAAATAATACTAATATAAAGGAAAAAAATTCCATATCTGGGCCTCTTAATTTTGTCTCCCTTTTCACATGTCTAAAATTTTGGGAATGACTAAACAAGTTTCTTTCATTTTAATAAAGCTTGGATAATTTGTATGTCTTTTCATTGATTTATTTTAATTCAAGGAGTTATGTAAGTGATTTCATTGAATTTATAGGGTTTCTAGGTCTATGGAATGCATGTTCATAAGAATGAAATTCAAGGGTAATTGTTGATAAAATTAATTGTAAGACAATTAATTAGGTCAAATTCTTATTGGGTAGACTCTACATACCAATGGATAGGGCATTGATCATCAATTCAGATGCAAACTATTGAAGAAATCATGTGGTTGCATGAAGCACAAATTTATATCGAATCAATTTTATTTTACTATATGAAGAAATAGTTGTTGGTGAGCACTTATTTGTAATAATTTTTGTGACTTATAGTTAGTTGTTATAATCAAGAATTACTTGTAAATCTAAGAACAGTCATGACCATTTCTTCTATAAGGCATAGATATGAAGACTAGAATATATGTGAGTGAAGTGTAATAGAGAATATCAATCATTTAGCCATTACATCCCTAAGGTGCACTCACCTAAGCCCTTTAGAGCTTGAATTGTAGAGAATGCCTATGATTCTATTAATGTTGGGTCCAGATTTAAAGAATTCTTAGTTGAATATAGGAATTTTCTAACCCTTAGACTTTTTATATATTTTGAATCATGGTATTAGGTATATTGTTTCATAGTAATTTTAAAACATAAACATTTTTCTTGGCAAACATTTTCTTTTGATACTTAGTCAACCCTAGGTTGCTCGAGATACACTAAGTTTCACTCAATTGCTTTTGCCATCCTTTGATACTTTGCACATACTAAGATTTCTCTTTTCTCAATATCAACTAGGTTTCTATTGTCCTGGCACATACTAAACATACTACTTAGCTTCAAGTAATTTTCTACTTGCCCTGCACTAACTTGCTCGACTTGCATTGTTTGCTCGATCAGGCTTGGCATACACTTTTCTTTACTTAGCCTTCTTCTAGTCTTTTCTCAAGTATCCTTTCATTATAGCCTTTAGTATATAAACAATACACTATATCATCAAAGTCTTGCTAGTCTTAGTGCTCCTTTTATACACCATATAACTCAACCTTTCCCTAGGTTCTCTTGTTATCCTTTCTTTTCAAATCCTCTTCATCAATCAATCAAATGATAGTGTTCAAACCAAAGAAAGAAATTGTCTCACCAAAAAGTAGTAGGTTTGACATCACTAACAAAATAATGATTGTTTCATGATAGGTTTCATCAATATTCTTCATTTCAATATTCTCTTTTAAACAATATCCCTCTTTGGCATTGATGGAAAACCAAAACCAAAAACAATACCAAAAAGAAAACTAATACATTTTATTGAAATGTCTCCCTTTATCAATATGTATGCCTTCCTCTATATACTTTGATCTCTTCATGATATTTCTCTCTCATCTAGTCTTGTCTCTCTTTGGCAATCTTTCCCCTTCCTTCTCTAATCTTTCCCTGATTCTTTTGGTACACCTCTCTATATATTCTCCCTCATTTTGATATCTCCCTCTTTGACAACAATGCCAAAGACTTTTCATCTATACATGCAGATATAATCAATTCAAGTTTTCCCTCTCTCACCTTTCATGTGATTGTAAATCTTCTATTTTCAAATCCTTTACTACTCAAAAGTCCTAAAGTAATATCCACTACATTAATTTGTAAAGTATTTCATTCAACTTAGCTGATATAGAGCACTACCCTTACTTCTTAGGTAGCTTTGAATAGGGGTATCACCCCTAGTTTACCTCTAAGATATTCATGTGCATTCTTAGGTAAAGACTTTGTGAATATATCAGCTATTTGTTCTTTTTTATTCATATATTTCATTCTCACTTATTAGTCTTGAACCAACTCTCTCAAGTAATGATACTTGATTGCAATGTGCTTTTTCTTTGTGTGCATCATAGGATTCGTAGATATGTTTATAGCACTTGTATTTTCATAGTAGAGTACCACAGGATCATAGATTTCTTCCTTCATTTCTTTGAGTAAATGTTTGATCCATACCACATTTGTGCAATTCACTCCAATGACCACATATTTTGCTTCAAAAGTAGATTGTGATTTACAATTTTATTTCTTGCTGGGCCAAGTAACAAATCTTTTTCCTAAGAAAAATGCTCCTCCACTTGTATTTTTTATGTCATCAATGTTTCTAGACCAATCAGCATCTATATAGGCTCTTAATTCAAACTTGTCATTTTTCTTGTAGTATAGACCATAATCTTCTATCCCTTTCAAGTATCTCATAATCCCTTTTAAAAACCATGCATGATTATCATTAGGATTTGTAGAAAACCTTGCAACAATCCTAACAACTAGTGCAATGTCAGGTCTGCTCTAAACTACATATTGCAATTTTCCAATCATAGACGTGTAGAATGTTTGATGTACTTCTATAGAATCATCAATTTTGAATAATTTATATCCTATCACCATAGGAGTGTTAACTAGGTTTGAATCTTCTTGTAGGCACAAAAAAATTGGTAGAGACCTAAACCATGCAACTCTAATCAATTAGTTCATATTAAAGAGAAAATTAGAAGAAACACAATAGACTTTCAAATCAAAAATCACATTAGGTCATTAATTATCTATCACATTGACAAGACCTAAATCAACTTTAAAAGAGGAGAAAAAAATTCAAATTCATAAAATGAAATTCAAAAAAGGAGGAAAAAGACAAATTGTTGGAGACATTTACTGAATCAATAAAATCAATTATCCTCACAAAATTGAAAATCTTCCTTTTTCATCTTAAAAGAATTATAAATATCCTCAATTATCCCCAAAACCAAGTCTATCAAACTCTTCCTCTTGGTCTCTTATTAGATATTTTTAGTTTTAGTTTCACCCATCAGTCAAAGGTAGAAATCTTGATTCTTACCCCAACCCCTTCTGAAAATCCTATAAATAGGAGGGAAATCCAAGAGCCAAAGAACCTAAGTTTTAGGCATATGCACTATAGGCACATTCTAATTCATCATTTTAGCAAGTTCATAGAATTTTAGCATTTCTTTTATGTTATTTAGCATCATTTATTGCATGTTAGCTTGCTGCATATCCATTTTGATAGCATATAATATGCATTATAATCATAAATATTGCATGCATTCTTGTAGATCTACATTCTAAGCATACTCCTATTCTAGAACTATCATTGAGATGCTAGTCTAAGAGCTTTCTTAGCAATTTTAGTTAGGGAAACATGAGACACTTGTAGAGATTACATTCTAATGACGATTTCTTGGGTCTAGTCTAGCTTGTTGTTAGTCTATCTGCATTCTACATTAAAGTTTCATGAATGTTCACACTGTGTACACTTCCATACCAATTTTTTTAATATTTCCTTCACATACATGGACTGAGTGATGTAAATACCATATTTCATCTGATATACTTGTAATCCAACAAAGAACTTTATTTCTCCAAACATAGACATCTCAAACTCTTTCTTCACTTTACTTGTAAATATCCTACAAAATGCATTTTTTCCTCCAAATATTATATCAACAACAAATATTTCAGCTAGTAAGATTCCATAACCTCCTTCTATTTTCAAGTACATATTGATGTTTTCATCAGTCTTCTCAAAATCAATCTTCACAAGATAGTTATGTAATCTTTCATACAATGCTCTAGGAGCTTGCTTAAAACCATATAAAGATTTGTGCAGTCTACACATCATGTTCTTGTTGTTTGGATCAAAAAGTCCTTCAGGTTCTTCTATGTAAACCTCCTCTTCCAATATACCATTCATAAATTTTTACCTTACATCCATTTGATAAACTTTAAACCCTTTGTTACCAGAGTAAGTAAGCGGAGTTCTTACTTCTTTCAATCTTGTAACTTGGGAAAATGTTTCTCCATAGTCAATTCCCTCTTCTTGTGCATATCCTTTGCAAACTAATCTTTTCTATTCCTTATTACTTCTTCATTCTCATCCAGTTTATTTCTGTACATCCACTTGGTTCCAATAACATTCTTGTTCTCAAGTCTAGGAACTAGTATCTAGGTTTTTGTTTTTCTCAATCTATTTAATTTTCTATGTCATGGCTTGATTCTAGTCCTTATTTTCTAATACATCCTTCATTAACTTAGGTTCATGGATGCTTAACAAATATGTATCATTTCTCAACCTATTCCTTTTCATTGATCTATCTCCTTTATCTCCAATCATTTTTCCAGCAAGGTTATGTCTTCTGACATATTTTGACAACCTTGTCTTTGTTCTCCATTATGCAATGAGTCTTTCAATTTAAGATTCACTATGCACTTATCTATCATCTAACTTGATATTCCTTTCATGTAAACTGATCTTAGTATCATGATGTAACTCAACTTTTGATTTCAACTCACCTCTTGAATGTAACTTGGATCCTAAATGCAACTCAATATCCATTGTATGTGATTCAAGTCACTAATTCTTGTTGATTAGAGACTTCATTTACAAAATGATTAGCATCAATGGACATATCTTCATAGTAGTACATAAAGGTTTTGTAATTTTTAGGTTCCTTCTTTGGTTCATCTGCATGTACTTTTGTATATTCATCAAGATTTACATTTACACTTTCAACAATTTTGTTAGTATTAGTACTTGAACAGTTATAAGCTTTTCTTCTTGTGGAATAATCTAGGAATATGACTTCTTCACTTTTATCATCAATTTTACCATTTATGTTGTCCTTAATAATGTAACACTTGCTTCCAAATACCTTAAAATATTTAACATTGGGTGAGTATCAATATCATAATTCAAAAGGTGTGGAATTGGTACCTTTTCTTGATTTGTACTCAATTCAAGGTATAAATAGTTGTACTAACAAATTCTCTCTAGTATTTAAAAGAAACATTATTCTCCATCATTATTTTTCTATCACAATCCATTATAGATATGTTCCTCCTTTCAGCAATCCCATTTTGTGGAGGAGTCCTAGGTGCAAAAGTTTGTCTCTTGGTTCCTTTGTCATTATAGAATTTTTCAAAATCATTTGATGTAAACTCTCCACCTCTGTCATATCTCAGACATTTCAAGATTTTACTACTTTCCTTTTCAAATCTTTCCAAATACCATTTAAACATTTGAAAAGCATCATTTAAAAAAAAAAAGCATTACTGGCATCATTCTTGAGTCTGTTGGAAATATAGATGGAGTAACTAAGAGGGGGGCTGAATCAGTTACCACAAAAATATTTTAGATCTCTTGGATGTTAACAATAAAACTGATTGTTGTTGTTATTCAGTAAACACATAGAAATTGTTGTAACTTGGTAAAAGAAGTGTAATTTACTTATTTCTAATCTTAAACATTCACAATGATTAACTTGAAAGCATAAAATAAATAACATGAACACATGAGACACCAGGATTTAATGTGGAAACCTAATATGGGAAAAACCACCAATGCAACTAGTTATAGATTTTTACTTTTCTGAAGTGAACCCTATTAGGAGCCAACCTACAAAACACACTATTAGGTGTGACCTTGTTAGAGGATTTAATCACCCTATAAGGAGTGGCCTTGCAAGAGGTCTTTAGAAAAATTCAATGGAACTATCACCTTGTTAGAGGATTTACAACTGGCTATTAAACCAACTCTGTTAAGAGATTTTTGAATCACTGCTACAATGTTAAGAAAGTAACAATGAAATGACCTGAATGAGATGCTACTAAATTACTAATTACAAATCTCTGTTTTGCTTCATGCTAGATCCTTACTAATTAAATATAGTTGTGCTGCTCCACAAGGATATCTGACCATCCTTCAAGTTTTATCACACTCTTTCCTTCTCAATCAATCAATACACTTGCATTCTCTCACACACATTAGAATCTCAACTTGACCTTATATTTATACCATCCAAATTATCAAGTTGGCTCAATTACAACTTACAATGACCAATAAACATTACCACAATTGGCTGAAATTAATACTTGAAATAATTAAACTTCGTATCCCCAAATCAATAAAATCCTTCATTGACTGAACCTACTCGGTAAACATTAATCCTAAAATGATTTCCTATGATAACCAACAGAAGCTTGGTTAACACTGCGAACTTAAAAAATATTTTGAATACTGACTCTGACCAACTTTCCTTCATTAACCATGATAACTCGATTAACACTACTTTTTGCCATAATTTCCTTCGATGCCCAAGTGAGCTCGGTAGACACTATCTTCATAGAGTAATCTCCAAGAATGCTCGGTAGACATGGAAAATTGTCTTGTTGACCAAGTGAGCTTGATAAGCACTAACTAATAGCTGATATGACATTTGTTTAATATCAAAGACAACACACAATTAGACAATTGTATCCAAAAATCTCCCTCTTTGGCATTGATGGCAACACAACATATCATAGCACAATGAAATTTGAAAACAAGACTTTCTCTAATAGAGAGTTTTCTTCCTCTTAGATTTTATACCACAAACTTCTTCTTCTATGTAGTAATCTCCCTTTATGAAGGAATTACATAGCTTCTTCCTCAAAACAAATTTCAAAAAGATATGACAGTAAACTCTCCCTCTTTGGCAACACATGCCAAAGACAACACATACCAAATGAGTATCAATGTACCTTGAGTACTAATTCATATGCAATGTTTCTTTGACTATCCTACATCAACTGATAGATCTTCAACTTGGTTCCTATTGATGCATCACTTGAAACTTCATTTAGTGAGCTTCAAATAGGGGAATGACCCCTAACTTACCTCTTAGATACAAGAATTCATCCTTAGCTAATGGCTTGGTAAATATTTCTACAATCTATTCTTTTGTATGGAAATATTCCAATCTAATTTCTTTATCTTGCACCAATTCTATGAAAAAATGATATTTTATAGCAATATGTTTGGTTTTGGAATGCATCACTAGATACTTTGATATGTTAATTGCACTTGTATTATCACAAAACATGACAAATGGTTCTTTGATCTCAACCTTCATAAATTCCAACAACTATTTAAACTAAACAATATTAGAATATTTCACTGCTGCTGTAACATATTCTACTTTTGTTATGGATTGGGATGTGTAGTTTTGCTTTTTACTTGTCCAAGATACCACCATTTTACCAAGACAGAATGCTCCACCACTTGTAATCTTTCTATCATAAATATTTCCTACCCAATCAGCATTAGTAGATACTTTTAAGTCTAGATTTTTCCCAAGTTTATACCATAAGCCATAATCTTCAATACCTTTCAAGTATCTCAAAATTCTTTTGATTGCCATCATATGATTTTCTCTAGGTTTTTGCCAAGAATCCTGCCACCATACCAACTGCAAGAGCAATATTAGACCTTGTATGAACTACATACTGCAATTTTCCAATCATTGATCTATATAAGGTCTAATCTACTTCTTTTGAATCATCATCTTTGGTAAGTTTTAATCTAGTACACATGGGGGTTCCAACAGGTTTTGAATCTTTCATAAAAAACTTCTTGAGTATCTCCTTGATATATTTATATTGATTAATGTAGATACCATTCTTGCTCTACTATATCTGAAGACCAACAAAGAACTTAATCTCACCAAACATAGACATTTCAAACTCTTTGTTCATTTTCTCTAAAAAAAATTTGCATAGATCATCATTTCCTATAAATAAGGTATCATCCACAAATATTTCTGCCAAAATAATCTTGTTATCTAGTCCTTCCTTGATGTACAAACTATTGTTATCATTAGTTCTCTGGAAACTAATTTTTGTAAGGTAGTTGTGCAACTTCTCATACCATGCTCTAGGAGCTTGTTTCAAACCATACAATGCTTTGTGTAATTTGCAGACCATTTCCCTTTTATTTGGATCAAGAAACCCTTCTTGTTGTTCAATGTAAACTTCTTCATCAAGAATACCATTGAGAAATGCAGATTTAACATCCATCTAATATATTTTAAATCCTTTATGTGTTGCATATGCAAGTAAGATCCTAACACCTTCTAATCTTGCAACAGGAGAAAAAGTCTCACCATAATCAATGCCTTCTTCTTGAGAATATCTTTTACACACCAATCTAGCTTTGTTTCTTGATATCTTACCATCTTCATTCAACTTATTCCTAAATACCCATTTTGTTCCAATCACATTTTTTTCTTTAGGCCTAGGTACAAGAGTCCAAGTTTTGTTCTTCTTTATTTGATCTATATCTTCATTCATAGCCTCAATCCAACTTTCATTTTCTAATACATCTTTGACATTTCTAGGTTCAAAATCAGCAAGTAAACATGTACCTTTTAGCTTACTTCTTGTCATAGTACCTTCTGATTTGTCTCCAATAATTTGATCTGGCACATGATGCCTCCTGACATATTTAGCTAATATAGGTTCCTTACCTTTTGAATGGATTGCATTGTCATCTTCTTGAATTTCAACTTCTGGATCTGGTTTCTTAGACTCAGTAGGCATTGGCTTGATAGGTTTAAAATGTGACTCGGTTTGAACATCTTGCAACTCGATGACTAAGGAAGACTCAAGAGTAGAATTCTCCTTATTGATAGATGTGTCTAGCGATGTATCAAGTTCGTTGTAAATAAATCTCTTGTAATCTTCTGGTTCATTTTTGCTTTCTTCTTAAGTCGTTTCTACAAACTCATCAATTCTCACATGTGCACTTTATATGATTTTATGAGAAGATAAATTTAAACATCTATATGCCTTACTTCTACAAGAATAACTTAAGAATATACCTTCATTACCTTTCACATCAAACTTTCCTTTTTCTAGATTCTTTCAAGATATAACATTTACTTCCAAATACTTGCAAGTAACTTACATTGGGTTTATAGCCATACCATAACTCATAGGGAGTTTTATATGAGTCTTTCTTCAACTTTACTCAGTTTAAGGTATGAACTGCAGTGCTGATAGCTTCCTTTCAGTATTTGATAGCAATGTTCTTTTCAATCATTAGAGTCCTTGCACAATCCATAATAGATATATTTCTCCTTTTAGCTATTTCATTCTGTTCGGGAGTTCCAGGGGCTAATACCTATCTTTTTTATTCCTTTTTTAATGCAAAAGTTACTAAATTCATTGGATATGAATTCACCACCTCTATCTGATCTTAAGCACTTTTGTCTTTTGCCTATTTCTTTCTCCACTCTTGCCAAATGCCATTTGAATTTCTTAAATGCTTCTAACTTCTCCCTTAGATACATAACAGTCATCATTCTAGAGTAGTCATCAACAAAAAGAATAAAGAATTATTCTCCACTATAGCTTTCTATTCCAATAGGTCTACAATTAGTATGAGCTAATTCCATAATTTCTTTTGAAGTATGATTCTTACTTTTAAAAATAGACTTTTTCATCTTGCCTAACTGACATTGTTTACAAATCACATTATCAGGTTTATTTAGTTTTTGCAAACCTTTGACTCTTTTCATCTTATTGATTCTAACCAAATTGTCAAAATTTATATGACATAACCTTTTTTACCATAGCCATACATCATCAAATTGTAGAACAAGACAAGTAGCATCATTCATGTTAAGAAAAAATTGATTACCTCTAGTCTAGTCTCTATTTCTAATTAGTTTTCCATCAGTGTCATAGATCTTAGCCTTCCTATTATCAAACTCAACTTTGCATTCTAAACTATTCAATTGTGACACACTCAACAAATTATAGTTAAGTCCTTCCACATAGTAAGCATTATCACACATGATATTATCTGTCAATCTTATTTCTCCTTTTTCTTTTATCAAATAGGGTTCATTATTACCAAATCTAACACTATTTCCATTTTAATACTCAAGGGTAATGAACTTACTTTTGTTTCCAGTTATGTGATGTGAACATCCACTATCAATGATCCATCTATCACTTTTGTTCACATAATATATCAATGCAATTGCCTCATCCTCATCAAAATCATCTTTCATAGAAATTGAGAATTTCATCATCATGATCCTCAGATTCATCATTGGATTCTTCTTCAACAGTATAACAAGCCTTCTTTCCCTTGTCCTTATAGCCTTTGTTACTATCATCTTTTCTACCTCTATATTTGTCTTCATTCTTGTTGGTTGAATGTTTAGGACATCTTTCTATAATATGACCAACCTCATTACAATTAAAACATATGATGGGTAACTTACCTTTGTATTTTCTTTTGCCTTTGCAAAATTTCCTAGCTAGCAATGCTTCTATTTCTTCTAGCTCTTCATCATCTATATCATTATCACTAGCATCATGTTTGACCTTTTTCTTTTTTTTTATCTGTAGGTTTTTTTAGTGACAACTTAGCTTTGGAAATAGATTCAACATTCTCATATTTGAAATTATCAAAATTTGAAAGTTCAAAAGTAGTGAGTCTACTAACTAGTCCTTTAAGGGTCAAATTACTACCTAGAGTACACCTCAATTTTTATATAGAAGAGACTCTAATGTTGTAGATAGGTAGTAGGGTTCTCAATACTTTGTTGATCATAGTCTCATCTTCAATATGTTTATCAGATCCTCATATTTTATTAACATCTTTGATCCTTGCACAATATTGGACTAGAGTCTTACCTTATTGCATTCTTATTTCATCAAATTTTCCTCTTACACTTTCAACTTTCTCTCTCAATACATTCTTATCTCCTCCATAGATCTTTTTTATGGAATCCCATATATTCTTAGAATAATCACATTCTTTGATGTCATCAAACTCTGAATAGCTTAGGGTAGATGCAATCTCCAACATTGCCTAATTGTGTTCCTTCTTCTATTTCAATTCTTTAGTATTTAGGGTTCCATTTGTATCAACGTGCTCAGTGGTGATAGTTGACTATGCATAATCTCCAAGACTTCCTAGATGTAGTTTCATCAAAATTTTCCATGCAAGAAAGTTTTCCTTGTTTAACTTGGGAACCTCCTTTCTATATATATCGATCTTTAGCTTTAAGTACCTTCAAAAAATTTCCTCACAAGTACTTAGTGCTCTAATACTAATTTTTGGAATGTTTAGAATAACTAATAAGTGGGGTTGAATTAGTTATCCAATGTTCAAATGTACAAGTAAAACTTTTTAGTACTTCAACTTATAGTTATGCATGAATTGATCATTTAATATCTTAAACTTATGAATATTGTTGTCCTAGGTCAAAATAACTTTGTAGAAATGTAAACATGCAATACCAAAAAATAAATAACACATTTTGATACAAGGATTTTACATGGAAACCCAGTTTTTGAAAAAACACTAGTAACATACTACTAATTTTCACTCTTCTCAAGTGAGCTTTGTGAGGAGCCAGCCTTGTTAAAGGTTACAATGCACATTTTTAAATGTGGCCTAGTTAAAGGATTTCAATCACCCTATTAGGAGTTAGCCTTATTAGAGGACTTTAAAATATTCCATTAGAATGTCACCCTGTTAAAGAACTTACTAATGACTGTTAGGTCAACCTTAGTCCAAAGGATTTATCTAGACTAATACAATTATTAAAAAGTAATAGTAGGACTTGATCTAATAATAAAACAACTCACTTGTAGATTAAAGATGTCACATTCAATCCTCCATTCTACTTGGACTTCATTCTCTTCATCTCTACTAGCTTGTTCACCCTTCAAGCCTTCATCTCCTTAAGCCTTCTTGCTTTGTGTGCCAATTGCAAACTCATTCATTTGGCCACCATATAAAGGAACACCCTAGACTCCTTGTCTTTCTTAGGTTCTCACACATGAAAAGTTGCTTCTCGCCTATTATCTCCTTATATAAATAATTTACGTCTTTTTCCACTTAACCAAAATTGTCTATTTTAGGGTTAGGTTAGATTCATTAAATCTTCTCATCTTTCCATTTCATTTCCTTCTAGAAACTTCCTTTATAATCCTATTTGAATTTTCCTCAAAATAGTTTATCTTGAATTTTGTCCACCAGCTCATCATAGTTATCTTCCACATGCTTCACACAATTCAAGAAATTAACTTTATTATCTCTAATTCATAAAATCTTTGATCAAACTCATTTTATTAGTACTCAACAATGACAATGATGTTTACTTAGCAAACATTGTCTTATCATGCTCAGCCAACATTAGGTTGCTCGGCATACACTAAGTTTCATTCGGTCACTATTGTCATCCTCTGACACTATATACATACTAAGATTTCTCTTTTCTCGACATCAACTAGGTTTCTCTTTTCTTGGCACATACTAAACTTACTACTCGACTTCAACTAACTTTGTGCTTGACCTGCACTAAATTTCTTAGCTTCCACTATTTTCTTAGCTAGGCTTGGCAGACACTTTTCTTTACTTAGCCTTCTTCTATTCTTTTATCAAGTATCATTTCATTATAGTCTTTAGTAGATAAAAACTACACTATATAATCAAAGTCTTTCTTGGTCTTAGTGCTCCTTGTATACACCATATAACTCAACCTTTCTTTAGGTTCTCTTGTTATCCTTTCTTTTCAAAACCTCTTTATCAACCAATCAAATGATAGCATTCAGACCAAAGTAAGAAATTTTCTTACCAACAAGTAGTAGGTTTGACATCACTGAAAAATAATGATTATTTCATGATAGGTTTCACCAATCTTCTTCATTTCAACAATCTCCTTTCAATAGTATATATGTATATCAATATGTGTATATATATGTGTGTGTATTTATATATACATACACACATACACATATGTGTGTCTATGTATGTATATATATGAATACATATAGATAAAGAGAAGCTTCTCTATTTATACATACATACAACCATAGACACACACACACACACACACACACACGTGTGTGTGTGTGTTAATGTATTCATATATATAAATGCATATACATAAAGAGAAGCTTCTATAATTACCTGTTGGGGGGAATATAAAGAGATATATGTTTAGAAGGAAAAGAAGAGAACATGTACATAGGTACTTGTTCTCCCCTTGAAGAAAATCACAAAGCAAGGGTACAAACATCACAAGGGCATGACAATAAAATGTAGCAATCATAGGGGCACAACAATGAAATCCTAGATCTCCAGTGATCTCCACCAAGGGCATGGTAATTAAATCCAGAGATCATAAGGGTATGAAAATGAAATGTAGTAGTTGCAAGGGCATGGAAATGAAATGCAGTGATCGCAAGGGCACACCAATGAAATCTCCACCAATTTTTAGAACTTAGAGCTCTCCACCAATGTTCAGAGTTGTCCACCCTTGTTCAGAGCTCTTCACCCTCTTTTGCATGTAGCTCTCCACAATCAAAACAAATGGGGAATGATTTATGTTGTGTTTTCTTTTTTTGTTTATATCTAAATCAACTTCATTTCGTGTTGCAACCCTAGCATAGGTTTTTGATCGTCATAGCTTTTATTTTAGCACTCAATTTTTCAGGTTTCCTCTTCATTATATGTTTGATTTATGAATGATTTCATCCAGTTCAATTACAATGCATCTCAACTAGCTTCTCCAATGATGCAATCACCTATCTATCTCTAGATTATGCAAGCACCTTTTTAAAATAGAATCTAGGTAGATATTAAGAGTTCCAAAGCCATAAACCTAAAGACCATCATATGTGCATCCCACTTTAGGGAAAATTTTGATGTCATGTTCTTGTGCATATATTTCAATCATTTCCTTCAAACTCAATTGAGGTGCACCCATGGAATTATTTAGGTGAATCCCACTGCCCATGGAATATGAGCCTTGCTATTGATTATATTTTGTTGTTTCTTGTTGTTGTTGAAGTGCCTCAAATTGGTGTTGCTCCATCACCCTAAGATAGCTTACATTCTCTCTAGCTCTAGGTTATTCCATAGTCACACCCTCTACAACTTGATTTATCATTTCAAGGGGTACATTTAGTTGACTTCTTGTCCTCTCATTAGCAATAATCTTAGGGCTAAATAGGCCCTTTCCATCCTAAAAACCACTTTGTTACTTCATTAAAATCAGGACTTGAACAAAGCTAATGATCAAATATTGTTTTCCAAGGTGATAAAATTTCATATGTAGATGCATCACCTGCATGCCAGGCATGAAGTGCATTCCCCAATTTATAGTGAATGGTTGGATATAAAGGCTCCATACATTGGCCCAACAATGGAAGCAAAGGATGTAACCATGCATGTATTGGCATAGTGTCCCTATGAGGATACCAAGTATTTACTACTGTTGTTAATTTGGGCATCACTAGATGATCTAGAATGTTATGAAGTATTAACTTTGGTAGTAAATTCTCCCATGTCTCTAGAAAACATAACATAGGTTCAGGGTCCCTTGGCTCCCAAGAATTTGTAAAAACTATTCTCAGTATTGGAGGAATAACTTTAGTGAATATTTGAGTGTAGGGAGTTACAGAGTTTTACTTCTATTTATATGTCATAATCCCAAGGCTCATTCCCTTGCAGAAGCCTCTACCACAATGATATTACCTCTAAACCATGCAAAGGATGCAAATGTGTGTGTGTGTGTGTGTGTGTGTGTGTGTGTGTGTGTGTGTGTGTGTGTGTGTGTGTGTGTGTGTGTGTGTGTGTGTGTGTGTGTGTGTATCTATGAGTGTATGTATGTATGTGTATATGTATGTATGTATATATGTATGTATGTATATAGACTAGCAAAAATGTGCAACGTTAACATCACTATTAATGCACATTATATTTCCCCTACATATAGACATTATATATACATATATATTGCCTATTAACTTTGCATTATTTGTGTCCATGATTTTGAGGTAATTCACTTAGCATGAGTTGAGTGAGTTTCATCATTTTATTATTTGGATTCTAGAATATATATGCAACTGGATCAATTTTTTTTGTTGTGCTAAGATGTAATAAGAACCTTTAAAAAATCTCTCTATATATATTCATAGAGACATATATACATACATACATACATACATACATACAGACATACATATATATACATACATACATATATATGTGTGTGTGTGTGTGTGTGTGTGTGTGTGTGTGTGTGTGTATGTATGTATATATATGTATGTATGTATGTATGTATGTATATGCATATATACATACATGTGTGTGTGTGTGTGTGTGTGTGTGTGTGTGTGTGTGTGTGTGTGTGTGTGTGTGTGTGTACATACATACACACACATATGTGTCTGTTTATGTTTGTATGTGTATATATATATACAGAGAAATCTTGTGGATTGTGGAAATCGATGGAGATCAAGGATTTTTTTTCATTCCCTTGTTATCTACATATATTTATTTAAATAAATAGATATATATACATGTACACATGTATATACATATATATGTATATATGTATATGTATATGTATATATGTATATGTATATGTATATATACACACATATGTATATTTATATGTGTGCATATATGCATACATACACACACATATGTGTGTGTGCCTATGTATGTATGTAAATAGAGAGATCTTGGTACAATAGAAAAACAATATAACTCACTCAACATGTATCATGGCCACAGATGTGATGGAAAAAGCTATTGGTAAGTAGATTTTGGAATATGTATGCAACTAGATCAACTGTACTTGATCCTACTAATTGAGACCAATAGATTGTTTATTTTATTGTACCTAATCTACTAACAGTTCTATAGGAATTTGTAATCAACCCAGCTAATCAACAACTAAACCCATTTTAACTGGGTTATCGATTGTTTCTTTCTAAAAAATCTACTATGATATGTTTTTGTAAAATTTCATGTAAACTTTGCCCAATTTTCCTAGTTTGCATTATTTGTGTGCAGGATCTTGAGGTAAATGACTTAGCACCTTAAAAAAGATCTCTTTATATATACATGTATGTATGTATGTATGTGTATATGTGTGTGTCTATATGTATGTGCCCTTGTGATCTTTGTATATGTATGTGCGTATGTATGTACATATATGTATATATATATATGTATGTATGTATATTTATATGTGTGTATACATCCACACACACATGTGCTTTTGTGTGTCTATGTATCATCAATAGTGAGATCTTGGCACAACATAAAAATAATAGAAGTCACTCAACATGTAGCATGGCCACAGATGCGATGGCAATGCCTATTGGTACGTAGATCCCTTTTTCTCTCTCTCATTTTTCATATGTTTATTTCACTTGAACTATTATTTTTTAGGGGGTATATTGTAATATTAGATTGATTTTATGCAAGACATAATGAGGACATTCCTAGATGTACCCATGTTAGATGTATGGGAATCACTAAAGAATTGTGATTAATTTCTCATGAGAAATGAAGATGAACTTCCTCTGAGAGAAGTTGGAGGCAATGAGGACATTCCTTATACTTTAAAGATTGATCCTTTCTTAAAGACTTTAGATGTTAACAGGGAATTTAGATGTTAGGGGGGGATGGGGCCACATAAGATTCCACCTTCACTTGGTTGGCCTTGATTAGTAGAGAATATTAAACTATTCTTCAAACCAAGTGAATCTCAACACTAACCTAGGATTGCATGACAACTAACTATGTGAATCTCTTGGTTTCAAGCAATGCAAAAGGACACCATAGTTCAATATGCAATCTCAATTCATATGCATATAACATTAGGTGGAGCTGAAAAAACCAAAAAGGTTTTCATATTTATTAGAGGTTTTCATAGACCTATTAAATAAATGTAAACATGGTGGTTTTCTTCAGCTCCACCTATTGTCCATGCATATAGAACATAGTTGCATGTGCATTCTCAATTCAGAGTGGCATTCACAAGTTTATCAAATCAATAGTATGATGTTAATTGGTAAATTTATTAATGGAATGAATGAATTTTAGATGTTAATAGGGAATTTAGATGTTAGGGGGAGTAGGGTCAAATGAGCTTCCACCTTCATGTGGTTGGCCCTAATTAGTAGAGAATATTAAACTATTCCCAAAACCAATTGAAGCTCAACATTAACCTATGATTGCATCACAACTAATTATGTAGATCTATTCTTATTCCTTGGACTCGTATTGCTTCCTAAATTATCAAAGTTAACTTAAGAAATATTTTAGATTTCATTATAGCTAGAGAATCTAGGTGCCCTATGCATAATTATTAAAGCCACAAAAAGAAGGCATTGACTTCACCTATTGAGGAGGAATATCTTGAGACCAAAGGTGAAACCATGTCATAACTAATAAATCCATACAAGAACGGATTGATTTCACCTTGATAATCTTCTTTGGAGACCAAAAGTGATGTAGAAGCTATCCATTTGCAATGACCCTCCCCATGTCCCTCAAGTGATCATGCATTCTTATCTTACCATCTTCGTCCTCCTCAAAAAGGCATATGTTGAAAAGAGTTCCCCAACCAAGTGTTCCATAAAACTCAGCATCTCATATTGCAATGGTTGCACTTCTTCTTTCTCCAATGAAGAAACATCATGCATCCAAGAACATCTACTTCTCTTCCTTCCTGAGAGAATCATAGCTGAATTTGGTCATCTTTATGATTTTGTCATGGGGAATCTAGGAATACTTATTTAGCATTATTGATAATTCAGCATGTCATCATAATTATGATGGATTTTCGTAATGGATAGTTGTAAATCCTACAACATTATTGTCATATACCCATCCAAATTATGATAGACTGATCCAAAGGATAGTCAGCTCTCCCACAACATTATTGTAGCACAACCATCACAATTGGAACAACAAACCAAAAGCCTAAGCCATCAAATTTGTGATGGTTTATTGTCAAAATTGTGGAATTGTGAAGATGAACTCTTTCCCTTTCCTTCTTCCAAGTTATGATATCTTTATCCATCACGGTTGTGAGAGATGTCCATGTTGTGGCAATTTGTGATAGCAAAAATCTGATAGGAGCCAATTCATGGTACTGTCTCTTGGGCAACAAGGTCACAATTTGAGCCCAAATGTATTAGTGAAATAATCACTTTATCTTTTCAAAGTCCAACTAATCAAGTGCCCATTGTAATTCCTCATAACTCAACCTTTCCTCTAGGTATTTTTTCTATGTCTTTCTTAGATCCTCTTCATCAATCATCTTGATATAGCACTCTAATAAGATAGAAAATTTTCTTAGCAACAAGGTTTGACATCAATGACAACATAAGAATTGTCTCAATTATAATTTACAACAATGCTAAGGAATTCTACAAATTATATATTAGATTTGGACATGTGGATGATGAAGTTGAGAAAGTGGCTAGATATCTAAATGGTTTGAGGATGTCAATTCAAGATGAGACCAACTATGCTAAGATGGATAGTGTAGAAGAATAATATAAGTACACTTTGAAGGTTGAAGAAAGATTGTAAAAGAGACATGATCTAAGACAAAGAGGAAGAGGTAGCAAATTTTAGAGAGGAAAAGGTGGGACATATGGAGAAATTAGCAGATCTAGCAAATACAAGATAAAGGAAAATTAGAATGGAAGGAGGAACCTATTTCGTAAAAGGGGTAATTATACTAGAGGTAGCTATACTAGTTATGCTAGTAATAATAATGGTGGAAAAAGAGGGGAAATGTCTTGGTTTAAGGGTACTTTTTTCAAATGTGGTGAAGAAGGACATAGAGCCTTTGAATGTACTAAATCTAGAAAGAAGATTGGAGGTAATAGAAAAAGAACTTTGTCTTGTGAAGAAGTTGTTGAAACACCTAATGAATCTTAAAATGGTGAGAACTTTATGGTAAGAAGAATGTTTTGGAATAATGAAATAGATGGTGAACCTATTTCGAGAAGAAGATTGTTCAAACCCATATGTAGGATAGCTGAAAAATGCTACAAGGTAACATTAATAGAAGAAATCATGATAATTTGGCATTTGAGGAGTTTATTAACAAGTTTTAGCTATAGAGATTGAGACATCGTAAGCCATATCATGTTGATTGGATCTAGAAGGAGCATAAATTACTTGTGAGTGAACAATGCCTTGTTAAATTCAAAATTGGAAATTATCACGATGAAGTCTTGTGTAATATTATGCCTATATGTTATTGTAATATTCTTTTGGGTATACCAAGACAATATGATAGAAAATCTTTCCATCATGGTAGATTGAATCAGTATACTATTTGGGTACATGGAAAGAAAAAAATATTGTTGCCTTTGGTAGAAAAACCTAAGAATAATCATTGTACCATAGTCAGACTATGTTTGGTTGAAGGTGATAAATTTGCTAGAGATATGAAATAATAGAATGTTTGTTTTACTTTGATTCCTAGAAAGACTAATTAGGGTTTGTATGAATGGTTTTTTATGCATTTTGGTCTAACTAATGCACCTAGTACTTTTATGAGGCTGATGAATAAGGTTTTGAAGAGATTCTTGGGTAAATTTATGATTGTATATCTAGATGACATTTTGATATTCAGTAAGACTAAAGAAGAACATCTTGAACATGTTAGACAAGTATTGTAGAGATTGAAGGAAGAGAAATTGTTGATTAACTTGAAGAAGTGTTCATTTATGAAGGAAGAAATTGTGTGTCCTAGTTTTTTCATTTTAGCTGATATTTTACAAATGGATCCTAAAAAGGTGAAAGTTATTCTTGATTGGCCTACACCTAAGAACATTGTGGAAGTTCATAGGAAGTTCATCAAAAAAATTAGTTCTATTTGTAATGCTGTGATTATGACTATAAGAGGAGATAAAAAAGGATTCCAAGTGGATGCATGGAGCAAAAAATAGTTTTAAAACATTAAAACAAAATATTGCACAATTTCCTACACTTGCTTTGCCTGATTTTACTAAAGTTTTTCAAGTTGACTGTGATGCTAGTGGAAGTGTTATTGGAGTTGTCTTGAGTCAAGAATGAAGACCTATATTTTTCTTTAGTGAGAAATTGAATGGTTCTAAGAGAAAATATTCAATTTATGATCAAGAATTCTATGATAATGTTCAAGATTTGAAGAAATAGAGATATTATTTGATACCTAAAGATTCTTCATTGTATATACACCCTAAAGCTTTGTAGTATTTGGGAAGTTAGAATAAGTTAAGTCAAAGAAATATGAAGTTGGTTGATTTTTTGTAGATTTCCTTTTTATTAAAATATAAGAGTGGATAGTAAAACAAGGTTGTTGATGCTTTGATAAGAAGGAATTTGCTAACAAAAATAAGAATTGAGGTACATGGTTTTAATGATTTGAAGTGTTTGTATGAAATTGATCCTAATGGTGTAGAACCTTGGAAAGCTTGTAGAATAGATGGTGGGGGATAAGTGGACTAATTATTTCATTCAGGAAGATATGTTGGTTAAGGGAATTCATTTGTGTATACCTAAAGTTTCTATAGGAGAGAACATCATGAAGGAAAAGCATAGTGGTCGACATGTTGGACATTTTGGGATTTATAAGATAATGAAATTGATTTTAGATAGGTACTTTTGGCCATAGATTTATAAGGATGTGCAGAAGATGGTGAGAAGTTATAGAATTTGTCAAACAACAAAACTAACTAGTCCAAACTTGGGATTTTATTTATACTTACTTGTACCTGATAAGCCATGGGAAGATATCAGTATGGATTTTTCTCTTGGTTTTCCTAGAACTCAAAGAGGTAATGATTCTATTTTGGTATTAGTGGATAGAGTTTCAAAGATGGTTCATTCCATACCTTGTAAGAAGACATATGATGCTCTACTTGTAGCTAAATTATTCTTTAAGGAAGTGGTAATACTACATTGTTTTCCTAAAAAAGTTATTTTAGATAGAGATACTAAGTTTACTAGTTATTTCTAGAATAAACTTTTCAAGAAATTGAATACATAGTTAAAGTTTAGTTCTACATTTCATTTTCAAATAAATGAACAAACTAAAGTTGTGAACAAATGTTTGGGTAACTTGTTGAGATATTTGGTTGGAGATAATTCTACTAATTGGGATTTTATTTTGGCACAAGGTGAGTTTGCATACAATAATTTTGTGAATAGGAGCACTAAGAAGATACCTTTTGAGATTGTTACTAGAATAAATCCTAAGGGAACTATTGAATTTAGGGATCTAATCCTTGAGACAAAGAGAAGTGTTCAATTTGAGGAATTCACATAATTCATGAAGACTTTTCATGAGGAAGTAAAAAAGAACTTGGAGGAAAATAATTAGGAATACAAGAAGAGACCTGATAAAAGGAAGAGACATAAATCATTTGAAGTTGGTGATGAGCTTATGATTCACTTGAAGAAGATCAGGTTTTCTGGTTGGTACCTATAGTAAAATGAAAATGAAGAAGTGTGGTCCTTGTAAGATTTTGAGAAAGTTTGACAATGGTAATGCCTTTGAACTTGAATTACCTAAAGACATGGATATTTAACCTAATTCAACATTGCAAATATCTTTGAATATTTAGAATCAGATGAAAAGTTGAAAAATAACTTGGATTATCCTAAGAAAAATACAAATAATGTTGAAAGGGTTTTGAATAGAATAATGAATAAAAGCACTAGAGAAAAAGACTACATAAAATACCTAGTTTAGTGGAGAGACAAAATAGTTGAAGACAGTTCATGGATTACAAAAGTTGTTTTGGATCTTTATGATTCAGTTCGTAATACCAGTCATTACTAATGTGGGCATCAGTTCTTTATTAGCACAAAGTGTTTGATGTGGGAGCATCTTGGGTCTTTGAGAAATATTGCATCAACAAAAAATATTTCTTATTTTTTGTACCAATTTTTTATTCATGAAGTAGTCATTGTTTCTTTTGTTTTCATGTTGTGCACATTTTTCATCATGTCAAGGACCCATCCTAGATCATTGTCCTAATTTCATAAGTTCTAATGTTCCTTATTTCTAGAGTTTTGTGTCGTTCTTTGTGGACCCTATTTCCTATTATCTTCATGCAAAAAAGTGTGTTGTTCTAATTGGTGTAGTTTCCATTGATTACATTTCATCTTGCATAGTTAGGAACCAACTCCCAACACATGTTTGGACCTACCTTTATGTGTACGTCATTTCATATTTTCCTTTATGTGGATTATGGTTTATTCTTCCAAGTATGGACCTATTTTTTAATTAATTACTTGGCTAGCTGACTTGTGGCTTAGCTAGCTATAAAAGAAGCTTGGTTAGATATAGAAAAGATAGATAATCATCATTATTAGAGAGAGAAGATGGAGGATGTGAGTTGAGCCTTTAATATTTTAGGTTTTTATTTTGTATAAGGTTGCAACCCAGAAGGCCTCATAGTTAGGCATATTGTGGTTATTTTTTATGTAAAATGAAATAATTAACCTAAAAATACACTACATCTAGCCTTATGTTATTTTTGGTTTCATTGAGTTATGTATAGATTTCATGTGCATCCCTGATCAAGGGAGTGTTGGAAGGTTTAGGTTGAGTTTATTCTATATGTTTTTGCAAGTTTTTGAGAAATATGTGCTTACTTTGCACCATCTACCAACTAGTACTTCATCAAATTCAAACTTCCCTTAGAGGATGAATGAATTTTTAGGATAATTAGACCCAACATGTAGAAATAAATATTTTGTTTCCAAAACAAGAAAATCCACAAGAAGATTTGATGCAATAAGACTAACAAGAGACTCAATTATATTAGCCCACCTAATCGAGTGTTTGGGATTTCTTTCCTTTTTCTCTTGAACGACCCCTAAGTTACATTACAAATTTGGATACCCTTTTAGGTTGATTAAACAATATAAAGTATTTTAAATTGGATTTTATTCCCAATCCACCTAAGCTATTTTGAGCCAAATTAGGCATAATGTGCCTATAATGACCTAAATTTCAAAATTGGACTAGAAACCTTTACTAGTCAACTTACCTCTAGCTTTGGGAAACCAATTTGGGCCTACATATTTAAAATTAATCCAATCTACCATTAGTTCCCATCTATCTACCTTCCTTGCAATGTTACAAGGTTTTTTGCTAGTCTTCTTGGCTCACCACCTCACTTTGATCAGCCTGGGGCATCACATGAAAATAGTAAACGATTCTTGGAAACACCAAAAATGGTATGAACCACTACCATAAATCTTATCCTATCATTCCAAGGAAAATTTTGAGGTTCCAACTATGGAATGCTAGGATATTGCCATTTTTTCTCTAGAACCATAAGTTCTTGAGGGTTTAAGACTAAATGGACTTCAAAACTACCACTCTCTCCACAAAATTAACATCAAATTTTAAAACCAAGTTCCTTGGGTAGATAATTCACTAGGATGGAATATTTTATTATTTTTAGATATTTCCCAAACCATACAAATCTATAGTATGCTTGTATGTATAAAAAAATTCTAAAAATAAGGTAAATTAATATGGAAACTTGCACAAAATGTTTTGTTATTTCCAAAAGTTGTTAGGTAACCTTCACAAATATTATTCAAGGTCTTTTAAATATCTCTTATCTGATTACACTTGGCCATGACTAATTTTCAAGCATAACTCTTGAAATTCTTGCAAAAAGTTGCAAAAGTTGCAAAGCTACAACTTTTGAGCAAATTTATAATTTTGCATCATTTGTGTTCATAGTTTCTTCTAAGGGTCTTATTGCACCCTAAAAATTATATTAACTCCTAATTATCCCCTTATCAACCACTTCTAACCATTATGTAATATTTGGCACCCTTAGTAACATTGAGCCCAAAATTAGCTATTGTTATCGTCAAGGGTTTACAAGGCTTGACCCAACAAGGTCCTAACCTTTAAATCTTATTACAAAGCATATCATGTAAGAATAAAAAAAACTAACCAAAACCATGTGCTCCTACACCATACTCTTGATGTAGAGAAGAACTTAAGTCCCTTGAGTTGATAGAGCTTTGATACTAGCACCATGTTTCAATATATTTTCATTAGTCATGCAAGTGGCTTATGATTCAGGTAGAGGGACACATTTCACCAAGTATTATTTGTACACTCCCTATTTGGTCTTTATAATGACTTTTCAATCTAAGATCCATTTCAACTAAAAAGGTTGGCTATGTGGAGGGTCCTTTACCCAAATAGAGTCTTCAATATGTGTAGTATCTAACATAGTTCTTTTGAAAGGATAAAAGTTACTAATATTTAAAATGAGTAAAAGTCCTAAATTAGGTCGTAATTCTACCTGAAAAGTATTATTCCCAAATTTATTCACCACTTGGAGGGGACCTATATTTTTTTATAAGTAACTTTGTAGGTTTCCCCTTGGGTAGCCTTTCTTTCATTACATAAGCCATAAATAGATCACCTATTTTTAAGTGTACTTCTCTCCTTGTATAGTTTTCTTGGGCCTTATACTTTTCTGTGTTTTTTTGCAAATTCTACTTGACTTGTTCATGTATCTCCTTCATGTTCATGTTCTCTGCACAACTCTTACCTTGAAAACTCATTTTGCTCATTGTACTGAGGTCTATGAGTTCCATTATCCCTCTTGGATGGAATTCATATATAATTTCAAATGATTTTTTACTAGAAATATTTTTAACTAAGTCATTATAAACATATTTATCTTTTCCTATTATCAAATCCCATGATTTTTCAGGTTTCTTGGTAAGAGATGTAAGCAATTTTCCTAATGCCCTGTTGACAAATTTAATTTGACCATTAGACTGTGGATGATAAGCTAATGAGAATGAAATATTAGTACCCAAAATATTCCATAAGGTCCTCCAAATGGGACCTACAAATTTGGAATCCTTGCCATTAATAATATTAAGGGGTAATCTACGGATTCTAATAATTTCCTTGAAGCACAACCTTGCAATGTAAGATGCATCATTTGTGTATTTACATGGAATTAAATGTGATATTTTTCTAAATCTATCCACTACCACATATACATTATTAAAACCTCTAGGGGTTTTTGGTAGGCCAAGGACAAAGTCCATACTACAACATTCCCAAATTCTTGTACATATATCCAATGGTTTATGTATCCCTGCATTGGAAGAGGTTCCCTTTTCTCTTTAACATATAGAATATTATTCTATAAAATTTGTAAAATTAGTTTGTACTTTAGGCCCATAGTACAACCTTGCCACTTGTTCCAAGGTCTTCTCAAGACCAAAATGACTTCCAAGACTACTTTGGTGTTTCTTCTTCATGATGTCATATATCATGGACCATTGGGGTATACAAAGAAAGTATCCCTTGAACAAAAATATGTCCTACAAAAGATAATCAAAATATTCAAACTAATAACTATTATTAAATTTTGAGCAAACAATACAAGCCTTTGTAAAGTCTTTATCTCCCATACAAATATTTTAGAACATCCAACCCTGTACTTTGTAGTTGCATTTCCTAAATTCTAAGTACTCCTCTACTTAAGGCTTCTACCACCTTAATGCTAGCACTCTTCTTATGTTTAATTGTGCAGGTATTGGCTTGAAACTATTCCACCCATTTAAGATGTCTTTGGTTCAACTTCTATTGGACATTGAGGAAACTAAGTACATGGTTACCCATATATAGTATGAAATCGTTGGGTAGAAAGTACTATCTTGATGTATCTAAGGCTTGAACCATAGCATACAACTCTAAATCATAGGTTGAACACCTCTATTTTCCCTCATTGATCTTTTCTAAGAAAAATGCATCACACTCCACTATAAATACTTAGTTAAATCAAGTAACCTCAAGGAGGGAAATTATGAAACTTTTCTTTTCAACTATTCAAAGTTTTCATTGGTTTTATCAATCTAAACAATTTGACATTTCACTCCACCTTTGATGGTATTTAGAATGGGTGTATAGATATAACCAAAATACCTTATAAATATACTATATAAAGAGAATAAACCATTGAAACTTCTCATATCTCCTACTAACTTAGGAGTTGGTCAATTCAACATGACTTCTACTTTGGAAGGTTTCATCTTCAAGCAACATTGAGACACAAAAATACCAAGGTATATCAAATTTGTTTTAGAAAACTTACATTTCTCCAAATTAATCATCAATTTCTCATGATAAAGATTTCTTAGAACTAGGTCCTGGTGTTTTAGGTGCTCCTCTTTTGTCTTGCTAAAGATTAAGATATTAAAATACACTATTACAAATTTCCCTACAAACTCAGCCAAAACCTCATTTATGAGGCACATAATGGTGTTAGGTGTGTTTGTGATCCCAAATTACATCACCAATCATTAATATAGTCCTTTAGTTTTGAAGGTTGTTTTTCATTCATCCCTTGGCATGATTCTAATTTGATGATAACATAAGTTAATTCCATATTAGAGAAATAACAAGCTCCTCCAAAATAATCCATAAGGTCTTTTATTCTTGGCATGGGGAATCTATATCTAATGGTGATTTTATTTATTTCTCTAGAGTTAGTACACACTCTCCACTTGCCATTTTTCTTAGGAACCAATACAGTAGGGACTACACATAGAATCAAAAAATTTCTTCTAAGTCCTTTATCCAATTAGCTCTTACATGTGTTTAGCTATCTACTCATTTTGGATAGGTGTCATATTATCAACATCTTTAATAGGTAGGGTAGCACCAAGGATAAGTTTATTTTGATGACTAATGTCTCTCATAGGAGGTAATGCATCAAGAATCTCATTTGGTACAATTTCTTTATACTTATCTAACACCCTTTGTACTTTGGAATCTTTTTTTTGATTCCCTATTTTTCTTCTTCTTCAAGTTTCACCATAATGAACATAGCCTTAGTTACCTTCTTCCTTCAAGACCTTAAGGAATTATTTTTCTCTAAGGAACATCACACTAGATTCTACATGTTTTTCTTCCCATTTTTAAGGAAGTGGATCCATCCGATACTTCCCACCCTCCTTAGCTATGTCATAAGCATTGTTTTCCCCATCATGTATATCCTTGACATCAAACTACCAAAGACGATGTAATAATAGGCGACAAGAATACATGCATAATATGTACATAACACTTTGTTTTTGTAATCTCTTATTTCAAATTCTACCCAAGTTTGTTCATCTACCAACACTTGTTGTCCCTTGTTCAACCATGACACCTTATAGGATCTTGTATGGGCTAACCTTTTCAACTTTAACTTTTATACCATTTCCAAACAAACTATATTATTTGTAGAAGTAGAATCAATAATTACTTTGCAAATCTTACCATGAGACTTATAGGTTATTCTGAAGAGGGTTTTCCTTTGAGGGAGTTCCTTACGGGACCTTCAATAATGTCCTCTTAAGCATGAGATTTTCTCCCCCCCCCCCCCCCCCCATTACTAGTGTTGCTTTCCCTATTAATGAGGTCACATTAATACTAACTTCCTCTTGGACTAGTTTATTTCTTCTTTCCCCAACATGAGAACTTGAAGCTCTCTTAGTCTATTTGCTCATGGTATAGCCTCCATGATTGCAGTTATAACATTTAACTAAAAATATAGTTGGGATTCTTCTTTGAATAATAAATCTACCTCTACTATTTCTTATTCCCCTAAACCCTCATCTAAAGTATCCTCCTTTACCACTACTCTCTCTACTTATCTCTATCATAGGTGCATGTCTACTTCTATTAGGCA
The DNA here is from genome assembly GCA_028749045.1 of Cupressus sempervirens. Lineage (NCBI taxonomy): Eukaryota > Viridiplantae > Streptophyta > Pinopsida > Cupressales > Cupressaceae > Cupressus > Cupressus sempervirens. The sequence goes on from CM053783.1 coordinate 66,547,026, forward strand.
CATTGCCTCTTTAGAAGGTTCCCCTTCCCCTAAATCTTCTACCACCTCTATTTCTATAATTCTTCTTTCTCTCCTCTTGATCTTATCTTCTAAACTAATTACTTATTGGAAATACTTACAATCTATGAATGGGACCAATTTACTTATTATTAGCATGAATACTGAAGATACTACTTTGGGGGAGTATCTTAAGCATTGGAAAGTATTGACATGTTTCATTCATGATTGTGTTTGTCATTGATGTCAACATAGTATAGTTTTTGTAAATATTGGCTAAGTAGCAGACAAAGATCTCAGTCGTACAGATAATGGTTTGATTTTCTCGTGATGCTTGGTGATGGACATGTTCATCACAGTATCTTGATGATGTGGTTTAGTGCACAGAGTTTAAGTCGAAGGCATATGGAATTTGTACCTAATTTACAGAGAGTAGTTCAAAGATAGAGCATTAGGAAAGTAGTTCTTGATGGTTGTTCACTATCTTACATCTAAGATGTAATGAGAAAATGCATAATCAAGTAGTAGTAGAGAATAGTATGTTGGTGATGTCAGGAAGTGTGGAAGCCCTATTATCACATGTGTAAATTTTTGTATAGACTGTGAGATGACTATGCTATTATAATTGTAATTAATTAATTATCTTATTATAATTAATTGGGAAAGCCTCAAGGCTCAGTCAAGGAATTATTTTGAAGATATAGTAAAAGAAAAGATGTTTTCATTGATTGTAAAGAGTCATGGTCATTGTATGAAGTGCAAAGTGTGAAAAGAAGCAAAGTGTTTGGTAAATGTGTGTAAGTGATCCAAGGGATTATTGGATGCAAGATTTGTGATCTAGTTACAAGATCAAAAGGAGTAGAGGTCTAGTTTATATGACAAAGATAGAAGAAGGAAGTACATTTCAATTCTATTATTTTATAAGGAATAATATAGAGATAATTTAGATAGTGGGTTCATTGGTCTTAACCTTAAAGTTGTTTGGGTAGTAGGTCTAGTTATCTTCCACAAGTCCTAACAAGGTTGGCACACCTCCTAATAGGGTTGGAGTCTCCTAATAGGGATTCAATGTCTCCTAAAAAGGACTCATATTTATTGAATGTTTTCATAGACTCCTTATAGGGTCCATCCTCTAACAAGGAATATTTATATTAGAACATCATCTTGTGGGTACCATCCTTAATAGGGTTTTCCTTCTAATCAAGGGTTTACCTAGTTAACATATTTGATGTTATTGTATATGAGTATCATGTTGTGGTTTTTTTTTATACTTCTCATATGGTTAAAGTTTAATAAGGTTCATAATTGTGATATTAGCTGGATAACTAATTAACCCCCCCACTCTCCCTCCCCCCCCCCCCCCCACCAACACCTCTCAGTTATATTTGTGGACTATATATTGTAACACTTATTTCATCTTGGATATTCTATCTCAAGCCATTGAGGTATCTAGAAAATTTATCTACCTAATTTTCTTGCTTCTTGTCTCTCAAACTAAGCTAGTGAAACTCTTCAATGTAAGAATCTACATCCAAAACCCTATATTTGAGTTTATGAAACCTTTTGTGCATTTAAAATGTATAGTCTATTGGAAATAATTGGGTCTTCATTTTAATCTTCTTTGTTTCCCATGAGATAATTGTATTTCCCCTACTTTACACTCTTTCTTCTTGCATTATATTCCACCACACCAAAGTTGATCCTCTTAGTCTTTCTTTTAAAACACTAAGTTTTTGTTGACCCTATGACAAGGCATATTGTTAATTACTGAAAAAACACTTAAGTTATTTAGGAAGGTCAATTAATACTCACAAAATATTTCCTCTAGTTAGCATGATTTAGTATAGCTCAAGAAGATTAAGAATATCTAGTATTAACCAAGCAATGTCATTAGGGATATGCATCTCAGTGTAAACTAACTCAATAATGTGACCAAGCTAATAGTGTTCCCTAAGATCTCAATTCAAGAAAGGCATCATAGTGTCATTGTTGAAAATAGATTGATACAAGTATGATGATAATGTTTCAATCATTTTTTTGTCATTGATGTTTTTGATTAGATAAATAGGTTTTACAGGGACCTGAAACCCAACAGTTAAAACAAAAAAGTCTAATAATAAGCGTAAAAGCCCAGCCAAAAAATTTTAAGTTCATAGGCTGAAAATAAGCATTAAGCCTATCCAAAGGAAAGAGTTCTGAGAAAAGACCAAGAAATAAAAACAAGCAAAGCCATGGCCTAAAGCCAAAACAAAAAGCCAAAAGACAATGATAAACAAAAGAACAGGCAAGAGTTATTACTCATTCTTTCACTCCAAATCATGCATAACCTGAGTAGCCTCAAAGGCTAGTTGATTCTCCTCTATTTCCATCTGTTGTGTCCTATGATTCCCTTGGTCCTGGTCAGGAATGGAGTTGTCCTTTGCAAAGTCATCTTTCATTCTAGCTTCATCCCTATCTTTTCCATCCTCATCTTCGTGCATTTCTCTATCTTTGATCTATCCCATGAGAGATATGATGTTGTTGTTAATGGAGCTTAACAAGGAGAACATCTGATTCACAAGGTTGTGATTGTAGTTTTCCAAGATGTGTATCCTTTTTCTACTAGACTGAGCCTGTCAGCCGAATCTGTCCTCCTGTTGGCATCCATCCCTTTCCTTGTTGCCTCAATATGTTTCACCTGATCTTTAACCTCCTCAAGCTCATGGAAAAGCCATTTGATTGATCTAAAATTATCAATCATACTATTGCAAGCATTATTTAAGAGGTCCATCCCTGTCTCCCTAGCTCTGTCTAAAATAGCCACACTCACCGAATAAATTAGTTCTTCCAGCCACTGCTCTTCTTGATTATCCATGAGGATTTGGGGATTCATGGCCTCCTTGGAGATGCCCATCTTGGAAGTGTTGACATTTAAGTTAATCCACACTTTCCTCCTATCATTGGTCTGCACTTCCCCTTTCACATACCTAGCTTTCTCCTCTTTCTACTCCTCAGAACGGAGATGGACAGAAGAAAGGGGCAGCACAGATGCCTCTTCAAATTGAGAGTGCACTTCCTCCAAACTCTCCCTCTTGCATTTCTTCCTTCCACTTTCCTCCTTTATTTCCTCCCGTGTTTCCTTAACCACCTCCTCAAACTTCAGTTCCTCCTCATCATCGCTATCTCCCTCCTCAGCCTTCTCAGCAAGCTTCTACCTGAGATCCCTAGTGCTTTTTCTGCTTGGGGTTATGGGGGAGGGGGATTTTTTAGCATGTTTAAACCTGCTAGTTGCTAGTAAGAAAAATGTTTATATGATTTGATTACTATCATTTGTTTTATTTATGAAAAGGATTTGATCAAATGAGGTAACAATAGAATCTATAGGAATGGTTGAGTTATAATATTGAAAAGGAGTACAAGGATCAGTTAAGATAGTGATATTATAATGCATTGATAATCTAGCTAAGGTTTCAAAGGATGGATAAACTGATTAAATTTAGAAGATCAAGTTAAAAAAAGTATGTCTACCAAGCTTAAAAATCTACATAGTAGGTACTAAGAAAAATTAGTATAAGTTGAGCAAAAAATTAGTTGGAGCTGAGAAAAGTCAAATTTTAGTGTATGTTGAGTGATACAATGCAAGTTGAGTAAAGATTAGTTGATGTTGAGCACCAATAAACTTTAGTTCATGTTGAGTGATTTGATAGTAGATGCTAAGAAATGCAATATGTTTTGAGCATTAGAAGCCAATTAATGTGGAGTGTTAGCATATTGAGAACGATCAAGAATTTGATGAATCAAAGCTAACAAGTCTGATTTCTTGGATTATGTGAATCATGTGGAAGATAAATTTTTTGAGTTGGGGGCACAAAATTCATGATGAACCATTTTGAGGTGAATTCTCAAAGGATCAAAGGAGAAATTTCTAGAAGGGGATGAAGTGAAAAGAAGGGTAGATTCATATAATCCTACCTAATCTAACCTAATCCTAAAATAAACAATGGAGGATGAACAAAAAAAAATCTTAATTCTCTATTTATAGAGATGGTTGGTCAATAGCAAAGGTTTTCATGTGTGAGAATCTAAGGAAGACAAGGATTCTAGGGTATTACTTCATTCAGTGACCTGAGAGAAGTGTTTGCATTGGCAAGCAAATCAAGAAAGCTTAAGGGTTTGGAGGCTTGAAGAGTGAACAAGCTGTCAAAGTTGAAGTGTGTGAAATCCAAGTAGAATGGAGGACTAAAACAAAGATCTATAATCTACAAGTGTATCATAAGTTGTTATTAGATCAAGCCTTATTGTTACATTCTAATTATTGTACCAGTCTATGGTATATCCTTTGGATTAAGGTTGGACTAATAGTCATTTGTAAATCCTTTAACTATGTGAAATTCCAAGTGAATGATCTAAATTTATCTAACAAGGCTCACTCCTAATAGGTTGATTGAAATCCTTTAACTAGGTTATAGCTAATAATGTGCATTGTAACCTTTAACAAGGTTGGCCTTTCGCAGGGCACACTTCAAAAGAGTGAGAATGAGTAGCATGTTACTAGTGATTTTTTCCAAATTAGGTATCTATGTTAAATAATTGTGTCAAATGTGTTATTTAATCTATTATGAACTTCAAGTTTACATTTCTAAAAAGTTGATTTGATAGTAACCTACAAGTTTAAGTGAATGTATGATATAATGGATGTATGCATGATGAAAATGTTTTATGGATATGGGTTCACTAAGCTATGAAAAGTTTTAATTGTACATCTAGACCTTTGATAAATAATTCACCCCTCATACCTCTCAGTTATTCCGAAGAATTCCAACAATTGGTATTAGATCCATGTGCTTAAGAGGACCAGTTTGAAGGTACTACAAGTAAAAGGATCATGATATCAAAAAGAGAGGTACCCAACCTTAGTAGAGATAACTTTCCTGCATGGAAAATTCTAATGAAGCTACACCTTGGAGGACTTGGATATCATGCACAATCTACCATCACCAAAAAGCATGTTAATCCTACTAGAGCCCTAACTGCTAAAGATCTAAAAAGGAAGAAAGAACACAACCAAGCAATATTGGAGATTTCCTCTTCCCTAAGTTACATCAAGTTTGATGATAGCAAGGATTTTGACAATGCAAGGAAAATGTGGGATGCTCTACACACTATCTATGGAGGTGACAAAAATCTTCTAAGAGCCAAAGCTGAAAGTCTTAGAGGTAAGTTTGATGATATGAGAATGCAAGAAGGTGACAATATTGCTCTACAAGAAAAAATGTTGTTAATGCAGTAAGAGAAGCTACTAGTAAAAAAGATAATGATACTATAGTAATAAAAATTTTGAGAACACTATTGTCTATTTATACTATTAGAGTTTTTGCAATACAAGAACTGAGATGTATGCCAAAGAATTATCCAACTCTTGAGGGTCTGGTAGGTAGGCTCACTACTTTTGGTCTATCTAATTTTGATCATTAAAAGCTTGATAATATTTAATCTTCTTTCAAAGCTAAGTTGTATTTGAAGGAATGAGAAGAAGAATAAAAACACAAAGTATGTATCTAGTGATAGTGATACAAATGAGGAAGATGTAGATCCACTTGAAGCACTACTAGCAAGAACATTTCACATGGGTAAAGGCAAGTTCAAAGGTAAGTTACCTATCATGTATTTCAATTGCAATGAGGTTGGTCATAGTACTATTATATGTGCAAAGAAGAATAATTACAAAGGTGGAGACAAGTACAAAAGAAGGAGAGATGAAGAAAACAAAGATTACAAAGACAAAGTCAAGAAGTCTTGCTACATTGCTAAAGAAGAAACTAAAGATGAATCTAATGATCATGATGATGAAGTGGTGTATGTTGTAATGAAGGATAAATCTGATGAGGATGAACCAACTACACTAGTGTCTTGCATGAAAAAGAATGGCAAATGGATCATTGATAGTGGGTGTTTACATCACATTACTAGAGATAAAAATAAGTTCATTACCTTGAATTATTATGATGGAAATAGTGTAAGGTTTGGTAATGATGCATGATGTCTAATAAAAGGAATAGGTTCTATCAAACTCAAAGAAAATATTTTATGTGGCAATGCTTAGTATGTTGAAGAACTTAACTACAATTTTTTGAGTGTGTCACAACTGAATAATTAAGGTTGTAAGGTGAGTTTGAGAACAAGATCTCTAAGATCTATGATACTAATAGAAAACTAATTGGAAAAGGTGATCAAACAAGAGGTAATCTATTCTACCTTGATATAGAGGATGCTACTTATTTGGTTGTAGAATTTGATGATGTGTGGCTATGGAACAAGAGGTAGTGTCACATTAATTTCATAATTTGGTTAGTATAAGTAACATGAGAAGAGTTAGAGGTTTTCCTAAGTTGAAAAACCTTGATAATATAATTTGCAAACAATATTAGCTAGGCAAAATGAAAAAATCAAGTGCCCACCCACCCTTTTTTAGTAGGACCTCTCTATGCATCCCCTCACCTTTCTCAACATAGTTCCCTACACTAGATCCCCTTATTAAAGTTGTGAAAGGCCCTACTATTCTAAGGGTGGGGACACAATTTCTAGTGAGTGATGGATGCAGCAACTTTCTGGCGATGGATGTGTTTCGGCATAGAATAGTAGGGTGCTGAATAGTAGCACATGGCATCCATCCCTCGAGCCTTATCCCTTATCATGCCATGCTATTTGTGCAATGCTTGTTTTCATTACCTTTGGCCTCACCGATATTTCTGCCTGATCTCACAAGCATTCAAATTTCTAGTTATGGATGGAGTCACAAAAATAGAAAATAGGGCCACTTAAAAAAAGAGAATATAAGGATCTATCTAGGATGATCACTGCAGAGGAAAATTAGTTGCAAAGGTGGATCTAGGATCTGCAACCTTTATGCTATTTATTTATGATTACTCTAGAATGGTGATAGTTATATTTTTGAAATAGAAATTTGATGCCTTCCAAATGTTTAAGTGGTACATAGCAAGAGTTAAGAAGGAAATAGGTAAATTTCTGAAATGTTTGAGATCTGATAGAGGATAATTTAAATCAAATGAGTTTGAGATTTTTTGTAATGACAGAGGAATAAAAAGACAGACATTTTCTCCTAAAACCCCTCCACAAAATGGAATTGCTAAAAGGAGGAACAGATCTGTAATGGATTGTGATAGGTCACTCATGATGGAGAAAAATGTTTCTTTAAAATAATGAAGAGAATTTGTAAGTATAGTTGTCTATACCTTGATTAGTGTACAAGTCAATAAAGGTACTCATTCAACACATTTTGAATTATGGTAGGGATACTCCACCAAAGTTAAATATTTTAAGATATTTGGAAGCAAGTTTTATATTCTCAAAGATTTCAAGAATGGTAAATTAGATTTAAAAAGTGAATAAGATATATTCCTTGGTTATTCCACAAGAAGTAAAGTTTATTAGTGTTTAAATATTAACACTAACAAAGTTGTGGAAAGTGAAAATGTGAAATTTGATGAATATGCAAAAGTATATCAGGCTGAACCTATGATAGAACTAGAAGAATACAATCATTTTTTTTACTTTTATGAAGGTATGAATGTAGGTGAAGATGTTGTAAATCAAGTTTCAAACCAACAACAAGTTTTAGTGACTGTCAAGTCACATACTATGAATGTTGGTTTGTATTCAAGAATTGAGCTACATTTAGGTGCCAAGTTATAGAATGAAGTTGAGGCATGCTCTTATTCAAAGGTTAGTGTACATGAAAGAAATTTTCAACTACCTAATAGAGATGTACATAGGGATTTAGTAGTTGAGAGTTTAAGTGAAGAGACCAAAGTAGAACTAAGATTGTCTAGGTATATCAAGAGACATTATCTTTCTACATAAATCATTGGAGATAAAGATGCTAGACCAATAACAAGGAATAAGCTAAGAAATGATACATGTGTTGCTAAGCATGTTAGAACCTCAAGAAGTGAAAGATTCCTTAGAGGATGTGGACTGGATTAAAGCCATGGAAGAAGAGATTGAACAAAAAAATAAAACATTGAGCCTAGTTCCTAGACCAGAAGATATAAATGTGATTGGTACCAAGTGGGTATACATAAACAAGTTAGATGAAAATGGTGAAGTCACAAGGAACAAGGCAAGATTAGTTTATAAAGGTTATGCACAAAAAGAAGGGATAAACTATGGAGAAACATTTTTTCCTATATCAAGATTGCAAGGATTAAAAACTCTGCTTGCTTACTCTGCATACAAAGATTTCAAAGTTTACCAAATGGTATATTAGAGGAAGAGGTTTATATACTAGAAGGATTTGTTGATGTTGAAAACAAAAACATGGCATGTCGACTACACAAATCTTTATATGGTTTGAGGCAAGCACCAAGAGCATGGTATGAGAGGCTTCATAATTATCTTGTGAAGATTGGATTTTAGAGGACTAATGATAACAACAATCTATACCTGAAGATAGAGAAAGAAAAAAGGTATCTACTTTCTAAATTTTTTGTTGATGATATCATATTTGGAGGCAAAGATACTTTATGTAAGCCTTTTGCAAATGAAATGAAGCAAGAATTTGTGATGTCTATGTTTGGAGAGATCAAGTTCTTTGTGGGTTTGTAAGTACATCAAATGAAATATGGTATATACATCACTCAGTCAAAGTATGTTATGAAGATATTGAAATTTTTTGGATTGGAAGATTCCAAGACAATAAGCACACCTATGGTAATAGGCCATAAATTGTCGAAGAATGATGATTTGGCTAAGGTGAATTAAGCATTATACAGGTCTATAATTGGAAGTTTACAATATGTAGTACACAACAAATGTAACATTGCATTATTAGTTGGGATAGTTGCAAGATTCTCTATTAATTCCAGGGAGAATCATTTGATGGTAGTTAAGAGAAGAATGATATATTTGAAAGGGACAAAAGACTATGGTCTATACTATAAGAAAAATGAGAAATTTGAAGTGAGAGCCTACATTGATTCTGATTGGGCTAGAAATATGATACAGTGCAAGGTAGGAGTATCCCCAAAGGAGATTTCCTAGCCCCCACCTATACAACCATGCAGAGGAAACACAATAACAATAAGCAGCAATGCAAGATCTGATACCAAATTACATTAATATATTCATAAAATATAATTGATTACATGCAATGTGTCAGTTTGTCAGGCCTTCCTGATTATAGAAAAATACAAAGAAAGTAAAAGTTTTGCAAGATCCCTCGAGATCCAAACCCAAACCCTAGCTAGTCCAGATCCACACTCTAGTAGAAACCTCTAAGGAAGATCTCAACTTGTGCTCGCTAGCCCACCAAGCAATCTCCTTGTTTTCCAAGTTGCATCTACTAGCCCTTCTCCAAATTCCCTCTTCCAACCTCCTCCTCTTCTCCACAATGGACGATTAATAGATAATCTTGCTATAAACTGCCTCACATTTGGTGCTCTGTCCACAAACTCAGGAAAACCTCGCTCTCTAGCTAATTCCACACCCTCACTCCTCTTTTCAGTGAATGAATAATGACTAAAGACTTCCCCATAACTCATACTTATACCAATCTAAGAAACAAGTTGGCCCAGAACACAAATTAATAACAAATACATAAATTAAATGCCAAATTTGGCCTCCTACAACAATTAAATTCCCAAAATTGATGTCTTAGAAAAATCATGATATCTCCTAGCTCCAAGTGAATTAGAACTCGACCTTCAAATCATAGTTAGAAATATAGGCCCTCTTCAATCCTTGAAATTTTCATTCTTTAATTCATTATAGAAAATTAGTTATTCAGCCTGAAACAAGCACCAAATTCTTAAGCAAGGCCAAACTCCTCCTAGACCATGCTGAACAACCAAAGACCATGCTGGGTAACCAAAACCATGTCGAGAAAAAAAGAAAATGCCAAGCAACCAAATTCTATACTAAGCAACCAAGACCATGTCAAGCTCCATAGACCATGCTGAGCTCCAAGACTATGCCAAGCTCCAAAGACCATGTCAAGTCCCATAGACCATATCGAGCTTCTAAAGCATGTTGAGCACCAATCCTTGTTTGACCAAGTACCAATCCAAACACCCTTCAAAGAAACTACTAAGCCTCCTCCCATGAACTCCAAAGTAGTCACCAAGCAATCCCAAGATGATCCTGCATCAGACTCCCTAGGTAAATAGAAAAGTGTGTCCTACACTTTGATGCCCAAAGAAAGAGCAACAATCATCTTCATCTTCACCAAAGGCTTCCACTCCAATAAGGACAAGAAACCCAATCTACACATCATCCAAATCTACATCACACTATCAAACACCAAAATCTTAACCATCCAATCAACATGCTCACTCCCAAGAACAAACTAAACATAATGCTTCGTCAGCAAATCCTTATCCACATCAACAACTAGTGAATCCATGCCAGTAGCAACTGATGAGAGCAGTTTATGAATCATTTTATACCATCTTTTTATCCATTTTATATGCCATCATATTTACTTCCATATTCTATTTCCATTCCATCTCATCCCATTTTACTACTTTATGTTACATATGGTTAAATATATATAAGTTATATTTAGTATAGTTTTAAGATTAAAATATAGGAATTAATTATTGATTATTGTTACTAACAAGCATTTTTATTTTATGTCTTGGAAAATATATTTTCTAATATAGAGATTTTAGGGTGTTCATCTTCTTGTCATTTTCCATGCAAAAAATCTTCCTGTCACTTTTGGCCACAAACTTCTACCTGTCATATGATGGCAATGGATATAACTATTCATGATCTACTATCCATAAATAATATCATATCAAGTGAAATCTACATGAAATAATTAGAGGAAAATATTTTGATTTATGTGCCAGCCATTTAGAGGAAACAAAATCTGCAAGAAAAAAGTATGATAGTCAATTTTGCATTTCAATTTGTGAGCAAATGAGGACGAATCTGAAAAATTCAAGACATGGGTTTTGTCCAGAATGGGTCCAATTAAGTTTCCATGTGGCAAAATCTTTAGAAACTCAACCATTTAGAAGTTACCGATGGTTTTATAAACATAAGAATTTTGATTTTACTGTTGCGGCCAGCCCAAACTCCATATTTTTCTGCAACAACTAATGGTTATATCCATGTGGATAATGATTCACTTTGATAAGGTAGTTGATATAACCGTTTCCATCTCTATTTTTGCTTGATGTTACACAAATTTGTTAATAATTTGTAGTCATTCTCAAATAAGGAATTACATAAAATTGTTTGTTACATACAACAAAACAAGATCTCTATTTTTATATGCATTTTTTCTAAGACTACAATTATATATGATGCATAATGTAAGCTACAGGGGAGTAGATTAATATATAGAGATTATATTGATAGCAGATGGAAACGTAGGCTTTGTAGGTAGATTTTTTCTATAGAAAAATTGTGTGGAAATCTTATATTATTTATGGATGAATAAAATATTATTATTCTAATCGAGGAAGAGTAGAAGGTTGTTTATGTTTCTTCACCAGGCATACTGAGGAGGTAGGATCCACTTCTTGGGATGACCGGTGATTTACTTTAGATTTGTTGTGTATTATAATTTTAATTAATTATAGACTTAGTATTTTAGTTTAAATATTATAATTTATATAATTATACATAATTATAATTGATTCTTATTTTATTTTAGTTTTAATTGTTAATTTAGATTTATTTGGTTTGTTATATTTATAGATTAAATGTTTTCTAGTTTTTAGAATAGTTTTATTTAAGAGTTTGAGCTTACCTCCTGTTGCCAGGAAGTGACAGTTCCTATCGCCAATTTTGTTTGGTTTATTGTAGGTTTCCTTCCACATATTCTAGTTGCATGCATCCCCACTTGCTTTGCTATCTTCATCCCTTGAGCATATAGCCACTATACCTTTCACGAGTTTACGACCCCAGATTGATATTTAAATGTGAGATGAACTGGCTCTTAATCTTATCATTTATCCTTAATATGTGTATCATAGTTTCACCCAACAACAACCAACTCCACATCAGTAGCAATATGAAGATCTCCATCAACACATGCCAAACTCACAACACTAGCAATCACATTGCTCACAACAAGATGCTCTACAATACACAACTCATCACCAATAGCAACTGAATCATCCATGACCAAGTGTTCTGCAATTTCTGTGTCAGACTCAACCAATTAATCATGAAAACCAACCTATATCCTAGCATCAACAAGGTTAGGAATATCCTCAGCAACAACCTCCAACTGCTCTACAAGTTTTGTATCAAACTCCACAATCTAATCAACAAAACCAACCTCTTCCACTTTGACTTTGTCATGCCATCTTCTCTCATGAACAATTCTCTTAACTATCCAAACAACTCTCTTCCAAATCAGTAGACTCCAACTCCACAAATAGCTATGAAATTCCTTTCTCACCTTGTCCTTAACATGATCAACCAAGCTAGCTTCAAATCGAGTAGTCATCTAAGAAAACTTCCTCTCCACCACATCAAACCTCCTCTCCACCACAACATAGAGATTTGCAATCATCTCAAGGTCCAATCCTCTTAGGGCCATCTCCCAAGATCTTCACAAACCCTTTGCAACAAATCCACCAATAGAATCTACCTCTTCAACCCGAGTCCTAGTGCAAACTGCCTCAACTTTGGCGATCTTTCTACACACTTAGAAACAACCTTCTTTTTGATACCACCTGATGCAATGCAAGGTAGGAGTATCCCCAAAGGAGATGTCCTAGCCCCCATCTATACAATAATGTAGCAGAAACACAATAATAATAAGCAACAATGCAAGATCTTATACCAAATTACAATAATATATTCATAAAATATAACTGATTACATTCAATGTATCAGGTTGTCAAGCCTTCCTAGTTATGGCCAAATACAAATAAAGTAAAATTTCTACAAGATCCCTTGAGATCTAATCCCAAACCCTAGCTAGTCTAGATCCACACTCTAGTAGAAACCTCCAAGGAAAATCTCAACTTGTGCTCGCTAGCCCACCAAGCAATCTCCTTGTTTTCCAAGACACAGCTACTAGTCCTTCTCAAAATTTTCGCTTCCAAGCTCCTCCTCTTCTCCACAATAGATGAATAATATATAATCCTGCTATAAACTACCTCACATTCGCTGCTTTGTCCACAGACTAGGGAAAACCTCACTCTCCAGCTACTTCCACACCCTCACTCCTCTTCTAAGTGAATGAATAATGACTAAAGACTTCCCCACAACTCCTACTAATACCAATCTAAGCTGCAAGTTGGCCTAGAACACAAATTAAATACAAATACATAAATTAAATGCCAAATTCAGCCTCCTACAACAATTAAATTTCAAAAATTGATGTCTTAGAAAAATCATGATATCTCCTAGCTCCCGATGAATTAGAACTCGTGCTTCAAACCATAGTTATAAATCTAGGCCCTCTTAAATCCCTAAAATTTAAATCCTTTATTTCATTATATAAAATTAGTTATTTGGCCTAAAACAAGCACCAAATTCCTAAGCAAGACCAAACTCCTCCCAAACCATGCTAAGCAACCAAAGACCATGCCAAGTAACCAAGACCATGCCGAGAAACCATGACCATGCCAAGAAACCAAAGACTATACCAAGATACCAAGACCATGCCAAGCTCCATAGACCATTCCAAGCTCCAAGACCATGCCAAGCTCCAAAGACCATGTCGAGTCCCATAGACCATACCGAGCTCCTAGAGCATGCCAAGCACTAGTCCTTCTTTGACCGAGTACCAGTCCAAACACCCTCTAAAGAAACTACTGAGCCTCCTCCCATGAACTCCAAAGTAGTCACCAAGAAAACCCAAGATGCTCCTACATCAAAATATTAATGACAAAAAGAGCACCATGAGTGGATAAGCATTTTTCTTAAGAAAAAGGTTGGTTACATGGACTAGCAAGAAACAAAACTACATCTCTCAATCTATTGATGAAGCTAAATATGTTTCTGCTATAGTAAATTGTATAAATATCCTATGGATCAAATAGCTACTCAAAGGTGTGAAAGAGGAAATCATTGAACCTATGACACTTTATTGTGATAATACAAGTGTTGTAAATAAAGACTCTTTTGATGCATACAAAGATTATGCACATTGCAATAAAATATCATTACTTGAGAGAGTTAGTTCAAGATAAAGAGGTGAAGATGGAATATGTTAATGCAAAAGAGAAAATAGTTGATATCTTCACAAAAGCATTACCTAAGGATGCTCGTGAGTATCTAAGAGGTAAACTAGGGGTGATACCCCTACCAAAGGTTATCTAAGAGGCATGAGGAGTGCCCTACATCAAATAAGTTGATTGACATATGTTATACATTGATGCAATAGATCTTACTTTAGGAGTTGCCTAAAGTAATCAAAGAGTTGGAGTTACACATCAATCACAAGCAAGGTGATCAAGAGAGAAACTAATAATGTCCATATCTATATATTAAATATGAAAAGTCTTTGGCAGTGTTATCAAAGAGGGGGATATTTTATGAAAGGAAGATAATGTAGTGGGCAAAGACAGAAAAATCTTGATCCTCCTCATCCTGCTGAGGGAGAAATCTTGACTATTGAAATCTAGAAAGAGAGACATAAAGAGAGATAGAAGAAACATGATCTACTCAGAGGGAGAAAGTGTACCTTCTAATTACATCTACCTAGTAAATAAGGAGTTTATTTAAAAGGGAGATATAAGAAGTGATCAAGAGGGAGTCATAAGCATGAGTTGATTGATTTTTCATTGATATAAACAAAATTTTGTAACCTATTTAGAAGATGAAACTTGCTGATAGAGGGAGAGATTTCAATATAAGGAATTATTTTGCTTTTTGTTATTTTGTTGGTTGAACTGATTATGTTTAGTCAGTTTGGTTTGCCATCAATGCCAAAGAGGGAGTTTTTTGAAAACAAATTGATACAAGTATGATAAATGTGTTTCAATCATTTTTTTGTCACTGATGTCAAACAAACTACTTGTTGGTAAGAAAATTTCTTATATGATTTGAGTACTATCATTTGTTTGATTGATGAGGAGGATTTGATCTAGAAAGGTAATTATAGCACTTAAAGGAAAGTTTGAGTTATGATATGGAAAAGAAGTATAAGGATAAGTTAAGATAGTGATATTATAATGTATTGATAATATACATAAGGTTGCAAAGGATGAATATACTAATTAAGTTTAGAAGAAAAGTTAAACAAAGTATGTCTGCCAAGCTTAAAAATCTGCACAAAAGGTGCTAAGAAATGTTAGTATAATCCAACCAAAAAAATACTTGGAGCCAAGAAAAGTCAAATTTTAGTGTATGCTAAGTGATATAGTATAAGTCAAGTAAAGTTTAGTTGATGGCAAGCACCAATACTCTTTAGTTCATGTCAAGTCATTTGATAGTAGATGTCGAGCAATGTAATATGTTTTGAGCATTAGAAGCCAGTTAATGTCGAGTGTCAACATTATGAGAAAGATCGAGAATTCAATGAATCTAAATCGACAAGTTTTATTTCTTAGATTGTGTGAACCATGTGGAAGATAAGTTTAATGAGCTAGTGGGACAGAATTCATGATGAACCATTTTGAGGAAAATTCTAAGAGGATTGAAGGAAAATTTTCTAGAAGGGGATGAAATGAAAAGAAGGGTAGATTCATTGAATTCTACCTAATCTAACCTAACCCTAAAATGGAAAATGGAGGATGAATGGTAAAAGATCTTAATTCTATATTTATAGAGATGGCTAGTCAGAAGCAAAGGTTTTCATGTGTGAGAACCTAAGGAAGACAAGGACTCTAGGGAATTGCGTCATTCAATGACCTAAGAGAAGTGTCTACATTAGAAATAAAAGAAAGAAGGATTAAGGGTATGGATGTTTGAAGGGTAAACAAGCTGTCAGAGTTGAAGTGTGTAAAATCCAAGTAGAATGTAGGAATAAATCAAAGATCTATAATCTGTAAGTGTATTGTAAGTTGTTATTAGATCAAGCCTTACTATTACTTTCTAATCATTGTACCAATCTAGGGTAAATTATTTGCATTAAGGTTGACCTAATAGTTATTTGTAAATCCTCTAACCAAATGACATTCCAAGTGAATGATCTAAAATCCTATAACAACGCTCACTCCTAATAGGGTGATTAAAATCCTTTAACTGGGTCACATTTAACAGTGTCCATTTTAACCTTTAATAGGGTTAGCCTTTCACAGGGCATCACTTGGAAGAGTGAGAATGAGTAGCATGTTACTGGTGTTTTTTCCCAAATTGAGTTTCCACATTAAATCATTGTGTCAAATGTGTTATTGAATATATTATGTTTTATGTTTACATTTCTGCAAAGTTGATTTAACAGTAACCTAAAAGTTTAAGTGAATGTATGATCTAATGGATGCATGCATGATGAAAATTTTTTATGGATATGGGCTCACTAAGCTATGAAAAGTTTTAACTATACATCTAGACCTTGGATAACTAATTCACCCCCACCACCAACACCCCCCAATTATTCTAAAGAATTCCAGTAGTCACTCGAGTTCATAATATCACCCAAGAATCCAATGTTATCTAAGTGCCAGAGTATCGCCAAAGCTTACTGAAATGCTCAAGCATCAGCATAACACCTAATTGGATAGTGTGACCTGAGCATCACCATAAAGTTGATCTAAAGATGAAATTTGATTACTACAAAGGCACCTCTTTTGATTGATATATAAGAAAGGTAAATTTTTTTGTCTAACATATGGAATGTGAATATGAGATAGAAATATAAGCAAGTGGAGCAAGCAAATATGAATACAAGAAGAAGATAGAGCGGATTGATTAATAGTCTAGCAAGTAGTGTAAAGGGTAGAGCATAGACACATCTATCATAGTCAAACTATTACAATCTTCAAAGGATCTATATCATAAAATCAAGTTGCAAACAAGGATCATCCTACTGATTGCATCCTAATAGTTGCATCAAGTAAATCCTCTAACAAGGTGGACCTAGCAGTCATTTGTAAAATCTCTTAACAAAGTACATACTTCATTGTATTATAAAAAAATTTCACAAGGTGGACCTAATAGTCCTTCATACTCCTAATAGAGTAGATCACTAGACTAATCAATTATGAGCACTAACATGCCAACTTTATTATTGTAGTAGTGAAGCATTATGGGTGTCATCCCCACCCTAGTTTTACCTTCTCCTTGGAGGGTTTCTAGGTTACCAAATATGGTGTCAAAGTGTTATGGTTTTAATTTCTTTATTGCTTTATGTTCCATGAATGATAGTAGATTAGACAATCTAATAAAATAAAGGAGAGATGTTCTGAGTAAAATGTTTTAACTAGTTTCTAATTTACACCCCCCCCCCCCCCTCCCCTCCCTCTTAGTCACCTGTATGTCATTGCATTTCCAATAATTAGTATCAAAGAAAGGTTCTCTTATCAAAGGCTTAACATATTGAAAGTAAAGATCTAGGTAAATGGAAGTGTATAAGTTAGAGAAATTTATTGAGAATGACAACCTTGATTTACATGTAGCTATGGAATAAATCAAGAAAGTCAAGGAGCAACTCACTCCTTCTTTGAAAAGAAGAAAAGAGTTAGCTATACATATGAATGACAATCTACACATAAAATAAATAATAGAAGACCTCTACCAAGAAAGAAGTTAAGAAGAAGCATATGCAACCATAGAAGATCTACTAGGAAGGAATACCATTCTACAAGAAGAAGTAAGAAATTTGAAAAAAGAGTAAGAAAGTCACTCGGTCAGGCTATGTGAAGTCATGGAATAGAAGAAAAAAGTAGTGAAATGGTAGAGGAAGATAAGATATTAGTAGAAAAAAGATTAGAAGAAAAGACAAATAAAATCTAGCACCTATCAAAAAATTAGGGAAACATGGAAAATCAACTAGATGATTCAAATCATGAAATCATCAATCCAACAATAGAGAATGATAGACTCCAAAAATATCTAAGAGCTAAAAAGGAACTCAATGAAAGAAGGTTGATGTCATAAGAAAGTGTGAATCAATTGTATGAATAAACTCTGAATAGGCCTCAAGGCACTACTAGCTTAGGGTATACTAATCAAGGAGAATCATAGGCACTATGCAGGATGAGACACATGTTGTTGAGTAGATGGGAAACATGATTAACATCCTTCATGGCTCACATCATTACTTTTTCCCTACAATGTCTGAATCTATACACCCTTAGCTACCATAGAACAGTAGCTGAGGGGCCTCCAGCAACAATCCCCTTGCTCTCGTTGGCTAATCCCTTGCCTCTTTGTTGTGCCTATTCTATAGATCTCCTCTGCCCTCTAGCATGTGCTCTATACCTACTCTAAATTGTTGTAGACTACAAGCATCTTGAAATACCATGATTCCCAATTCATTATTTTGAGCCATGCATTATTTTAGTGTTTCTTTCCTCTACTCATGCTAAATTTGATGGTGCATCTTAGCTTTGGTTCCTACTTTAGCAGAATATGGCTAGAAGGGGCTTTCTTCATTTAAGGCACTTCATGTATTATGCCACTCCATCAATAGTAGGCTGCTGATATTTTACTCTAGGAAAAATTTTTAAGTGTCCCCATTTGGATAGGAAGATACAGGCCCCTCAATTCTCAACCCCTGACAGCAACTTAAGAAAAGGTAGAAAAAAATGTCCCTCATTCATTTTTTCCAAGTTCTGCATATATATCAAATGGCTAGCACACAAAGAAAACTACACACATTTCAACCTTGCAATTCATGTCCAAAAATCTAAAATATGAAAGGAGGTCTCTCGATTCTATTGAGTCATTGTGAAGGGATTACCTCTCAAATGTATATGTCCATGAATATACATGCTCAAAATATTGACCTCTTAATTTAATGGTAGCATAAAGATTCAATTTATTTCTCCACTACTTTATGGATTTAAATCCATAGTTGTCCACCATGTGTATTTCCCCACACATCCATTTGATCTTGAAAGACTATATGCATACATCAAAATCTTATAATAATTAGAGCCATTACAATCATTCCTTTTAAAACATCCTCAATCCTCACAAGTTGTCATCAATCTGATGAAATTAGTCAAGCTACAAAGTGGGTCCAACTATTTGTTTTCAAAAAAATAACTCTCAAAATGATTCAATGATCATCTGGCACTGATTAAAATCAAATTTGAGCATTGATTGATCATTAAAACTCATTTCACCTTGTTCTTGCAAACTATGATTTTATGACTGAGAGGCCTAAAAATTGGCTTTAAAAACTAACCAAAACACCTGATTGCACCTTGAAACCTTGCACACTTTTTCTCTATTCCACATTCTCTCACCCTATTAGATCTCATCTCTTGAAAACTTTGTGGCCAAAAGATATTGACTGTCAAAGTTACTCAATTAAAACTACCTACAAACAAACATGTTAGAAAACCATAAAATGTGTTTGGTTTTTCTTCGAAGAAAGGTCAAAAGGATACTTGGGGGCATATAAACTAGGACATTAGTTCACTATCATGAAGAGAGTATAAATCTATTATTTGGGCTCATGATGAATTAGTGGACATTTTTGGCAAGTGCTTGAAGTTAGGTACCTAGATTTGTAGATTTGAGAATAGTGACAAAAAAGCAATTTTTACCAATGAAATGGACTTGGGAAAGTGTGAAAGTGGATTGATCAAGACTTGAAAAATAGAACAATTAAATTAGTTATAGAGTGTAACATATCATTACAATCCATTGGTCTCATCTATCACTAATTCAGAGTTATGACCTCCAACACTAGTGTACTAATCAATCTGCACTTTTAGACACTAGTAAACTTTACAAATTGCATTTGGAATCACAAAAACTATTCAAAAAAATTCTTCAAAGGCTTAAATTTGGAACATATCAAGTTTCTAACCTCTAGAATGTAATGCAAAAATAATTTCCTCATTTTAGTTGACTAGATCAAAGTTATAACTTGGTCAAATAGGGCTTCCTAAAATTCTAAGAAATACACATGAACATGACAATAGTAAACAACCAACTTTGAGAGATTCAAAACCTATTCAAAACATATTGAAATGACTTGAAATATCAAAAATAGGTTCTTTTATATGCATACTAAATATTCCCAAAGCAATGAGTCATGAAACATAACTGGGTGCAAGATATTCAAATACAAACTAGGCTTCCTGTCATTATTTGACACTTATGCAAAAATGCAGATCTAAGTAATGCTCAAAATAAAACTTCACAGAATGACTCAAAATGTTAGTTTATCATTATAAGTCACATGGATATGTTGAATTCAAGGTTCTAGAAACATAAAACACCTCATAGGCCTCAAAGTGACAAATGCGTACGTATGCATCAAATGCACTTATAGAGGCTCAATTTAACTCAAAAGTTTAGAATGGTACTCAAAATGGGAATGCAATTTTGAGTCCCATCAATGGCTCTATTTGGGGATACATGTCCCTTGTAGGCATAACAAGGATTCAAATCTCTAGAAGAATAAGATCACTCCCACCAAACTCTTGAACAACTTATTGAAAACAAGAAACCTACTCTAACTATACAAGATGATGGCCCCAAGCCACCAAAACTGCTCAAAACTTCTTACCTCTATCAAACACCTAATTTTCATTCACATCTCCCTATGGTAATTTGTAAGTATCATTCTCAATTATTTCACCAAATGCATCATAACTTAATTAGCTCAGTTGGCAAAAAAAATATCTTCCTCACTTTTATAGTGCCTACTAGGAACATCCTCAACATAATGCTCACTATGAAAGTAAGGGTTAGCATGCTCCTGAATACAAAAAATAAAATTGAGTCACCATTCTTAAAATAATCATGCATGTTATCGATAAGAAATACAAAGTGTTCGTATTCCACTTTGTTCACAAAGTTGCACATGTCAAAATATTTTAACTCACCTTGTGTAACTAGGTGTGAGGAGTACATAAAATTTGATCCCTACTCACTTCCAATCCTGACACTCATCCAATCAAATTTTTAATTTCCTAAGACTCCTTCACATTGAAACATTGGATTAGTTACCAAGTTTGAAAAACTATCCTAAAAGTGTTGGCATAAAATATGTTGATCATTATCATAGTCTTCACCTAACAACTTGTTATAATGAACTTTGAACTTATCATTACAAGATTTATTGACATATAAAGAAAATCCATAGTCATATTGACAACCCCCACTATTTCCTCTTCATCACCTAAAACATCAAAACTTATTGCAAAATTATCAACATGAGAAGAATATGAAATAGTACCAAATTTTCCTTCAACAATATCCCCTACATCTAACAAGTCATCATGTGCATAGACACTTGAGGTACTATCATATATACATCAAAGGCTTGACAAATATGGTTCTAATTTTATATCTCTTTACACATCAAACTTTGGGGAGGTGACTTCATTAGATGAGAAAACACCATAAGGGAAAATATGAGCATCCTTAGAAACACTTACATGCTTTTCAAAATCATAACCTAACAAAGCTAAAATTTCATTAGGGTTTAAGAAAACTTCCTCACAAATATTCTACTCTTGGCTATGATTATTATCTAGATGACATGAAGATCTTACAATGGTAGAAACATTAGTATGACAATCTAAAAAATCAAAATCATCACTACACTTGTTCTCATCATAATAATAATAATTACCTCTACTACTGTTATACACTTCTTCAACTTCATATACACTTTGACATGATTCATTTTTAGTTACATAGCCATCTTCCTCATGTTGACTATAATCATCTAATTCACTAAAGTTTGAATTCTTCTCTTCACACTTGAAAGATGGATTATGATTATTTATAGATTCATTACATTCATCTCGACTTTCAACACATTTACCATCATCATTAGAAGATATAACATGAACTCTATTGTTATCACTTTCAATCTTCTTGAAGAATACTTCAGCTTGCAAAAGCTCTTGTAATCTTACATGTGTTGGGTAGTTAACTGAATCAAATACCTAGATATCTAGGAAAACACTACGTAAGGAAGATTCATCAAGTCTTGAATAAAAATGCATCTTCATGATTGTTGATTTGAACTTTATATAAAATTTCTCAACACTTAGAACCTATGTACTTCCTATTGCACTTCTTATGAAATTCACAATCTCATTGTGGATTTCCTTGTTCAACATAGAAATATTATTTATATGCACCCTAAAATGGTCACATAGACTATGGGCCCCCATTCTTCAATTTATCAATTTCCTAAATTAATTTATCAATTTTTTGAATCATTACATCTCAATATTTTATTTAATCAATTCAAATCATTTTCCTTGATCAAATTGTAATATATTTTAATTATTTCAATATTCCCTAAGGTTTGATCATCTTATTATAAGTATTAATTAATTAAAAGAAAATTTCTGTTTTAATTAAATAAAATCTCCATTTAAATCCCTTTGTGATGAAAAAATAAATTAAATTAAATAAAAATAAATAAATCATTTTTCTCTACACTAAAATGTACATATTTCTAAGTGGGATTCCTTGATTTCCTCCTTCCACTTTCTTGTCAAACACTCCACTTTTCCCATTGGTGGAATTTTCTCTTGCACAGATCAAGCCTTATTATCCCATATTGGTTGTGAGAAGCCTCCCACTTCCTTAATTGGCTATATGAGGAACCCTCTCCTTCTCATTTGAGGGATGTTAGTTGCTATAGTATTGTTATGTTGTAGGTTTGGAGAGAGAATTTGGAGGAGTTTGAGCATTAGGGTTTGGACATTAGAGCTTCATTGTAACTTCTCTCTTCTTGTCTTCTTCTCTCATGCATCCATGGATCCCATCATCATGCTTTATCCTTGCATTCTCATATCAGCTTAGAGTCATATTTTCTTTCATAGATTAATTTTCCATTCTTATTTCCTTTCATAGATTAGATTTCCTTTCTAGCATTGCTTTGCATTGTTATCATTTAAATTAGCTTGCATCTTCATTTTCATGCATATTTGATGATCATGGAGACTACCACTCTTTCTTTTCCTCTTTGAATCTCTTATTTTATGGTTTACTTGCATGAGCACAAACTAGGTCAAACTTAGTGCGTCCATTACAAACACTTGCACTCCATGAATAGAGAGCTATGAGCCATCATTTGAGACCTCATTCTTGAGAAATCTTGGATATAATGACTCATATAAGTGTGTCAACATTTTAGCACAAATTTTTTTGGTGCCCATCATGGGGAAACTTACATTTACATGTTGGTTTTCACTATTTCTGGAGCTAACCCCCTTGTGCGGATTTGTTTGGAAACAAAAAATCCTAGGTCTAAAAGATATGATCATATCTCCAAAAAGTCCTTATTTTTTGGTCTAAAATGTATTTTTTATGTTGGCAACCTATCAAAGAAGCTTTAGTTAAAATTTTAGATTTTTTTGAGATAATTAATATTTTTTATAATTTTTTCTTTATTTTTAATGAAAAATCATTTTTAGACAAAACTTAGCAAATTTTTTGGACAAGTCAACATTTTTGGAAAGGTCTCTAAATTCCAAATAAGGTTGTTTCTTTGTGTTTTGAGTTTAGAAATCATTTGAGGGCTCAAACACTCTATTTACCAAAATGCATATGTTTTGACAAACTAGCTCCCTAGGGCACAAATGAAAATATTTTTATGAAATTTTGACATTTTTCGAAATACCTTTATTTATTAATAGGGGTTTCTTTTTTGTATTTAATATTTTGGGTCTGAATTCATGGCATATAGGTCTAATCTTGTTGACAAGGTCAAAAATCAAAATTAAGAAAAGGGCATTTAATGATTAACTTGCATTTAATTTTTAGATGGTTCAATGCATGATGTGATTTTTTGATTGGGTTATTTTCTAGTTATTATTACTCCTAACAATCATATTTTGAGATCTAACCTTAGGGTTTGCATAAGATATATCTATCTTTTATTGGTTTGCTTGTTGTTTGCTTTGGAGTGCTTGCTTTGTTCATTAGATCAATGGAGTGATACGCATGTGTTGCTTTGGAACAGAGGTATTCTTATACATCTCTATAGAATTTGGAATTTGGAATTAAAATTAAACCTCTCATGTTTTTGGCTTGAGTGTTTTATATTCTTCTGTGATTCACATTTTGATTAGTGCTCTAAAATTGGACCTAGATTATCTTTCTTGCATACATGTTCCACATAGTAATTAGGCCATATGAACACTATTTTTGGTGATATTGAGAGAGTTTCCTTCATTCACTTGCCTTACATGCAAATCTCTTCTTGACAATAGATCCCATTGTAGGTAGGGAAGGATTTGATATTGTTTCATTGTTCCGCTTGGTTTGTCTTTGACATTTGCTGGTACTTTCTCTCTTGAGATTGGTGGTGATTGTTGTTGGCTTTCCAAACCTTAGTGAAGTGATTTTAAATTAGTGTGTCAATCAATCTATTTTCTATGTTTTGGTGAGGTGAAAATTCTAGAGGAGTATTCTTTGTTCCCTTTTGGGCACATCAAAAACTTGGAACCCTTGAATCCAAACTAAGTCCCCATGTCTTCCTTGATTAGAGAGGGTTAACCATAGTGGACACTCCCTTTATTGGGTAAACCACATGGATGGAACCTCAAGTAGTAGTAGCCACTTTCATCGAGGTGGCAACACCTTATATATAAATGTCCTTATGGAATAAATCTCCATGGGTATAGTCTTTTGTTAGGTTGTCAGATTTCCTCAACATCTCTAATTGATTAAATTCTTAGAACGTGTCAAAACCCTGGTGTGTTGGGATTGGATTATGCCCACTTGATATTGGAAGATTTTTAGAGTTGACCATTACTAAGAACCATAATGTAGCCCAGTTTTTCTTTTCTAGGACTATGTGCATGATTGGAAAATATTTTGAGAGCATATACAGTAGTAGTTCTAGGAATTAGATTCATAATAAGACACTATTCTTGTTTATGCGCAAGGTTTCTTTGTCCCTTGCTTACTTATTGTAGATGTTTTCTTGAACTCCCTAATTTTTGTCTTGCATTCTTGATTTATGATAAAAATCTATTGATGCATTTAGTTGGTCAATCAAAATGAACAAGAAAACTAAATTCCCGTGTTGAAACCTTTCTCAATTTGTTATCCTATCATTTTCAGTCCTCCTTGGTTGATCTGGGTCAAATTATGTCACTTACCCCACTTTTGGAAGCTTTTTTTCACCTTGGATTATTGTGTTTTGACCTCTTGAATTAGCAATCTTTGATTTTACGACTGACCTTTCTTGGTGTCAGTGAGTTAGAAACTATCCTTGTTGAGAAGATAAACCTTTGGATTCTTTGATAACACGCTTGGAGAGTTTTAGTAATCTCTTGTCCATTCACTTCCATTCAAATTTAATTTCAATTAATTAAAATTTGGATAAATCATCCTCCTAATCTATATGTGCTAGGGTATTCACCCAAAGTAGTGGGCACCTCTGTGGCAGTGTTGGTTTATGCCTATTGCAAAAATTCTATCTTATCATCTCTCTTTTGGAAAAGTGAGTATTTTTTCTATCCTAATTTGGTACCAACATTTCGTAGGGCCATCCTATCAACCATACTGCTATGGACTTCAAACCCTATGCTACCAAACCTTAGTTAAGTCTAGATGATCATGAGTTCTTCTCTGTCATTAAAATATTTCAAGACTTATATGCTAGTCTCTTTACACAGGTGATAAAAATGAAGAAAGTGCTAGACAAAATGATGATATCCTCACATGTATTTTCCTTAAGATCTTTATATAAATGTGTGCCATCTTTTTCAAGGTCTACATCTTCTACTCCAAGACATCAATTTTCTTCATCTTCTAGATCGAAAGACCTCTTGAGAGAGAAAGTGTGTAATAAATCCTTTAGGTATATGCCAATATTTCATGATGGACCTATATTTGACCAAGATGAGAATGATAAAAATGATCCTAGACATACTTTTAAGAGAACTTTTACTCCTTTTTGATTTTCATATGACATGGTTCTTGAGATCTAGTTGCAAACAAGATCATTACTTCACCATAAAAAACTCCTATACCATATGAACCTGAGGTGAAACCTTCATGATGGAGAGATGGTCACTATTTGGCTATAGTACAATAAAATGTCATAAAACTAAATATTTTATTACATTGAAATGTAAAATTCAAGATTTTATTGATGATGGAATCATTAATGTTAAAATTCCTAATGACTTATGTAATGAAGATTCCTCACTTGAGAAAGATCATGTTGATGAACCTATGTCTAGTGATGGTCTCATTGACACCTCCACTTCTTCCAATACTTATGCATCTCCCAAAACTTCAAAGATATCCAACATTCTTCCATCGAACAAAGAGCATAATGCTTTCTAGACTAATTATGTGTATCCTCAAGGGCTACCTCTAAAAGAAACTCAAGATAATATACACTTTGTTGAAAACCTTTTTAATGTGACTAAGACTAAAGATGCTCAACCTTCATGTATGCCTACTATGCTCAATTCAGTTAGTCCTTCATTACCCCTTGAAGATCCTATCATGCAAACCTCATATATTCCCTTTTCCTTAGAAGTGGCTCCATTTCAAGAGGACTCTCAAAAGGCTAAAGATAAAAATGTCAAGAAAGATCAAGATCAAGAACCCCCTTCACCTCCTTCGAGATGCCACTCTTTCATATCCTATGTCTTATCCACCTCCTAAGTATGATGAATATACTACCACTATTTCCCTTGAGGTTATTTAAAATTTTGAACAAATTTTTATGCCTATTCTATCCAAAGAAACTTTTCAAGATCAAAGTATTCCATCTTATTGTTCTACCACTCCATGTTCACTTCCACTTTCTACTCTTCCTAAGTCTTTTTAAGCTCCAAAATATCATATTAAAGAAGTTTCTACTATTTAAGCTTCTCATGATCCTATTGAAAATCTTAATACTCACTCTAATGATGTTGATGTCCTTGTTTGTCATATAGATATTGATGGACTTTTTTATTATCCTTTCTCATCTTCCACATCCATCCTTGGACTTCCTCCACCAATATGGAGGGCTTCATGTCTTCCTTCCATCGTTGGTCCTTATTCCCCTCCTAACTCTCATTATTCATCATCCATCTTGGGTCCTTATGTCCCTCCATTTCCTATCTTTCCTCAAGACCAACGTAGATGCATATCCTTTAATCATTTTCATCCAACCACCAATCTAAACCATTCATATCCTCCTTCTTCTTCCACAAGTTCCAAGTCTTTTGGAAGTAACTTGAATGTTCAATACAAGAAAAAGAAGAAATACAAGAATCCATGTAAAAAATAAGGTCACCATGTCTCCTCTAATCGACATAGGGGCATAAAGTCAAAAGAGATATCTAAGAAGAGAACTACAAAAATGCATGGGTTCCAAAATCCATCATTGAAGATATTCTCTCTAAATCATCAAAAAAAAAGCCTACTATTGTATGGATTCCAAAGTCTCTCTTGAAATAGTTTAATGTTGAGAAACAAGTTAAGTTGACATTCAAGCTTCCAAATACTTCCACTTTATCTTCTTCCAAAAGAATTCTTCCATTCCATGTACCTAAACCACAACCTCTTCTATCCATTCACCATATTCCTTCATTTACATTTCCTCCATCCTCTTGCCACCCTTCAAGGTGTGTATTGATTTTAATCTTACCTTTCTTTCTTTCTACCCTTTAACAACCCTTCCATTCACTATCCTTCCATTTTCTATCCTTTTTCCTTATTTTCCTATTCCTCCTATCTTCCAACCTCACTTGCTTTTCATAAAACCTTATCTTCCATCTTCCTTTCCCTGTCAGCATCTTTGAGTGTATCATTTTGAATTCTTGGCATATCATGGTTTATCCTTTCAAGGAGCATTATCTAAAAAACTTTACTTCTTCCAATAAATGAAAAAACTGAAAAAAAAAAGGAAAAAAAGGAAAAAATGAAAAAAAATAAAAGTGTGCCTTGGTGAAAACCTAGAAATAGGCAACTTGGTAGCAAAAGTAAAGAGAAAATAAATTTTTCCTATGGTGAAAGCCACTCCTTTGTGGCATGTAGGATAAGTACTATGATGAAAACCTAGCAATCAAGCGTCATGTGTAGTTCTTCTACATATTTTATCCATTTTGTCATCTTGCTTTGATCTTGACAATGTTGACCTATACACAAACATTTGGCTATCTTGTGAGCTATCTTACGATGATCTTGTTTCCATTCCTTTCATGTTTAGCCTTCATATCTATTTTCTTCCATTCATTCTAACCTTTTTCTATCCTTTTCCCATTTGGTCTTCATTTAATAAATAATAATAAAACAGGATGATATGAGGTCTCTTAACATTTCTACTCCTTTGGATTGCATCCTTTCCTACTTTTGCATTATGCTTTAATGACTTATCCTATGTTGGACTTTCATTGCTTGTCCAAATGTTCTTTGCATGACAATTTTTCCCTAGATTAGGTACTCTTGAGGAGTTTTCCCTTGAGGATTTCTTCTCTTCATTCTCCTTCATTCTTTTGCCTTCCATCTCTTCCATCAACTTTCTCAAATGTGCTTTGCATGACAATTTTTCTCTAGCTTGGGTACTCTTGAGGAGTTTTCCTTTGAGGATTTTTTCTCTTCATTATCCTTAATTCTACTCTTGAGGAGTTTTTCCTTGAGGATTATTGCAATTTTTTGGTTTAGTTCTTATTTACTATCTTCAGAAGAGGGAGAGAAGCTTCCTAATCCTATTAATGTCTTATGCCTGAAGAAGTTCTATCCATGATGCATGTTTTGTCTAGGACAATCCTTTGTATATATTTATTGATCTTAAAAAAAATCCAAAAACAATGATATATTTCAAAGATCAAAAAAATGATATATTTCAAAAATTCAAAAAATGATATATTGTCAAAAATTCTAAAAATCAAAAAAATGTACTGAAAAAATTATCATCTTAGTGAAAACCTAGCAATATGTGCCTTGATGTATCTCCAAAAAAATATATATATTCCCAAATAAAAATTTAAAAACAAATTGCAATAAGATCCAAGTGTTGAAAACCTACAAATGGGTGCTACTTGAGGCCTTTGCACCGATATTTCTTAGCCTCTATCCTTGAAACTTAGCCTTTCTCCATCATTCCTTGTCCTTGTTTCCTTGGTTTAGAATAGGTCTTTTTCTTTGTCTAGGGGGCATAACTATGTTAGCTTTGGTCATGCGTTAGTCTTTAGGACATCTCACAAATAGTGTTTCAACACCACCTCAACTATATTTTTCAATACAACCCCTGACATGAAGTGTTTTTCAAAACTTATTGGTTTGGCCTGACCTATTTTTGTCATGTGATCTTACCTACTTACAAGTATTTGATCCTTATCCTTGAAACTCAGTATCAATTAAGGCACTTAAATTTTTATACAAAAATACTTAATGCTTGACCTATGTCATGATCTTTTCTTTATGTGTTGACTGTTATTAATTTTCATTGAGTGTCCTTGTTTAATAAGTCTCTCTAGTGCATAGCTAAGGTGTTGGAAATATATGATAGGCTAAGTTAGTGAGAGGGGAGGGGTGAAGTAGTAACTAATAAAACTTAATTGTTATTAACCAATTAATCCTTCATGTGTATTATGATCTAATTGTATGCATAAAAAATTGAAAGTGTTAAAACATTCATAACACTTTGACACACAATATGATGACCTAAAAACTTTTCAAATAGAAAGTAAAATTGAGGTGGGGATGATACCCACAAGCTTTAGTAATGCAGTATAAATCTGGCCTGTTAAGGCTTATAGTGATCACTTTTGATGATCTGTCCTATTAGGAGCAATAAGGATTGTTGAGTCCACCTTGTAAAAGGATTTAAAAATATACAATGAAGTATGCACTTAGCAAAGAGATTTACAAAAGACTGTTAAGTCTACCTTGTGAAAGGATTTAACTATTCCACCTATTAGGATGAACTACTGGTTGATCTCTAATCTGCAACTATGATTTGTTGAATGAGATACCCTTTGAGTGTAATGATCACCTTAGTGTAATAGATAGATCTTTGCTACACCTTATGCTGCTTGTAGCCTTGTGATTCATACTTCTACTTCTTACTACTTGTTACATATATATTTTGGATGGGATACAATACATTACATATATAGCAATCTAATTTACAATTCATCAAAGTCAACTACAATACAAATTTCACCAAAATACACAAAGTCATCCCAATTGTAGGTACTTGAGTTTTGAAAACAAACTTGTTGAGGTTCTAATACTCAACATCCATTATCAATGCTTAGCATTGTCATGCACTCGGTAGATGTAGAAGCTCGATCCATACTAATCACTTCCAAGTTGTTTGAACTCAATCTACATGGGTGACTTGATGAACATTGAAAAACTTGGCATATAAACTAAATCACTTGGTTCACAATGCATAGCTTAGTCAACACTATCACCATGAGCTCAGTAAAAACTGAATCACTTGGTTGATATTGCATAGCTCAATCAACACTGGATTCAAATCATTGAAACTACGAACTCGATAATCACTATAGAATTTAGTTTGGACTAAGAAACTTGGTAAACCTTATGAAGCTCTATTTACACTAATAACTACCAACTTGGTAGTATTTGCTTGACGCAAACTAAATACTATTCCTAAAACTCGGTAGCAACTATGGAACTCAATAGAGCCTGAGTTACTTGGTTAACACTATTAACTGTACAAGAAGCTTGGTAATTGTTGGCTATCTGATTAAGTGTGTGTCACTAATAAACAAACTTGATTGATATGTCAACAATCTCCCCCTTTGGCATTAGTGACAAAAACACTTATCAACTAAAACTAAATTCTCAAATGGTTCAAATACAATCTTTAGTCTTCATCTTGTGTCTTCAACTTGGTAACATACTCTATTTTTGAGATTTTTGAAAATTGATTTTGTAAGAGATAATTATTTGAATAATGCTCCCCTATACATATATATACAATATACATTATATACATCTTCTCATCTTTTCCCCTTTTTTGTATCATTATATATTACATCTTCTCATCTTTATGTTATATACATCTCCTCCCCCTTTTTGACATAAATGCCAAAGGTGTATTTTACATGATAATACCAAAATGTGACAAGAAATCAAAGTGTATCTTTATAATTAATGTCATTTTCTTGTCCTAATTCTCTTGTAACACCTTACTTGCATGTAATGCAATTTGAACTTCTGCTAATAATTCTATCATGTGATCAACAATAGAGAATTTGTTATCATGGATGAGCATTTTAGCATGTGTAATATGTTTTTGTAATGCATCCATGTTTGGAAGAATCATGCCTTCTATGTCTATATAAGTGTAGCTCTTATCTTGGCTTATTTTCTTAGCAATTCTACCTGCACATCAATTAAAAATCTGATCTTTGTATACTGACCAAAGTTGTAGCTCGGGTCAAATGACAACTAATGTGCACTTGTCTTCAAATCTTCATCAATCCTAGAGATTTTATCTTTAATTTTCTAAGTAAAGATGGATGTGTTACAGAGTTTACCAAATAGAGAAATTACATTGTTGGCAAAGGTTTCCAGTGAGCTTAGAATAGTAGGCAAGTCTACTAGGTATATGACAATCTTTTATTTCAACACCACCCCAACTATATTTTTCAATACAATCCCTAACATCGAGTATTTTTCAACACTTACTGGTTTTTCCTTACCTAGTTTTGTCATGTGATCTTACCTACTTGCAAGTATTCGATCCTCATCCTCGAAAGTCAGTATCAATTAAGACACTTAAATTTTTATACAACAAATACTTAATGCTTGAGCTATGCCATTATCTTTTATTTGTGTGTTAATTGTTATTAATTTTCATTGAGTGTCCTTGTCTAATAAGTATATCTGGTGCATAGTTAGATGACTTGGGACATGGGGCATTTTTTTTATTTTTTTTGTACTTGTGGGTGTGGTCTCAAAACTCTAGAGTGTCTCTTATTGTTCCCTTGAAACACTTAGGATATTTGAGGGATAATCCTTGATTTTTTTTGCACAAATGTTCTTACTATCATCTGAGCATCTATGCCTTGATGTGAGCATGGTTTTGCTACATTAAATTGGATAAGCTAACACTAAAGTCATCTTGAGCTTTATGTCTTTGATGCTTATGTTAGAATCTTTCCACATTCCAATCTAATATAAATCACATTCATATCTTTAGAGTTTCACTTTTGAGTAGTGATGATTGTGTGATTTTCCAATGTCCTTTAATAATGGCCCAATGATGAAAATAATTTCCTTCACATTATTTCATGAATGATGAACACAATATCCTATGTTAAATTTTCTCTAAATTGCAAGTACACCTTTACATTTTCATGTAGCTTGGATTGTTAGACTTCATGTCACTTTTCATTTTTAGGTTGCATTATGAGTTTGAGAGGATTTCCCTTCATCTTTCTTGTGGACTTTTAATCAATTGTGGTCATGTCTTGATCTTCATTTCCTTATCTTCTCTCATGATGTCAATCAAAAATGTCTATCTTAAACAGTTGATTGATTTTGAGGCATTCTCTCTCTTGAGGCAAACTTCCAAACTTCTATCTTCCATTTGCTTTCACCTTACTTCTTTTCTTTTAATTCAACTTTGGGGCATAATCTTTCATGCTTGATAATCTACCTTGGTTATGTGATCCTTCTATTTTTCATTTTACATCAAGAACCTTATCTTTAGTTTAATTTGGTCAAATTTATCCCAAAAAAAAATCTCCTGTATTTTGTCTCAATTCTGATTACGAGGGGGAAGTATCTATCAAACTTCAATCCTTGATTCAACTTTATCAATCTTTGTTCTTCCTGGGACAGCCTTTTCTTTGCCAAGAAAAAATTGTTATCAAAATTTTTATTCTTTGTCCTAATGTGTTCCTAAGTTGACCTCACATCTATGTTGTTTTGTTATCCCAAATTGACCTCACACTTCAATTGCATTCTTTAACTACATGTGCTCCCGAAATGATCAAACATTAGTCAAAGAGGGAAAAATGTATGCACCCTAAAATAGTCACCTAGACTATGGGCCCCCATTCTTCAATTTATCAATTTCCTAAATCATTGCATCACAATATTTTATTTAATCAATTCAAATCATTTTCCTTGATCAAATTGCAATTAATTTAATTATTTCAATATTTCCTAAGGTTTGATCATCTTATTCTAAGTCTTATTTAATTAAAATAAAACTTCTCTTTTAATTAAATAAAATCCCCATTTAAATCCCTTTGTGATGAAACAAGGAAATAAATTAAATAAAAATAAATAATTTTTTTCTCTACACTTAAATGTACATATTTCTAAGTGGGATTCCTTAGATTCTTCTTGCCACTTTCTTGTCAAACATTCCTCTTTTCTCATTGGTGGAATTTTGTCTCACATGGATCAAACGTTATTATCTCATATTGGTTGTGACTGTGTGCTAAAATGTTGTCACACTTCTATGAATCATTACATGTAAGAAAACTCAAGAATGAGCCCTCACAAATCAATCCATAGCTCTCTACTCATAGAGTGCAAGGGTTTGCAATGGAGGCCCTCAGTTTGACCTATTTTTGTGCCCATGCAAGTACACCATGAGATGAGAGATTCAAAGAGGAAAAGCAAGAATGCTAGTCTCCACGATCTTCAAATATGCATGAAAATAAGATCTAATCTATGAAAGAAAAATCTAATCTATAAATGCAAGATCTAAGCTAAAAGCCCATGATGGGTGCAAGAGAGAAAAAGACAAGAAAATAGAAGTTCTCCACAAAAAGCTTTTGTATTCAAACTCCTTCAAAAAATTGGTCTTCAAACCTGCAGCATAACGATAGCATAATCATGGGTGTCTAACATGAGGAGAGGGCTCTCCCTTATAAAGGAAATTATGGAGGTGAGAGGCTTCTCACAACCAATATGGGATAATAGAGCTTGATCCATGTGAGACAAAATTCCACCAATGAGAAAAGAGGAGTGGTTGAGGAGAAAGTGGAAAGATAAATCCCACTTAGATCACATTTTTAAGTGTAGAGAAATTAAATAAAAAGAATTTATTTTATTTCCTTTTTTCATCAAAAGAGATATTTAAGTGGGATTTTTATTTAATTAAAAGGGAGCAAGTTCTTTTTAATTAAATAGAAGATATTTAATTAAATTAAAAGAGAGGTTTTTCTCTTAATTAATTAAATGTGGATGAACTGTTTAATTAAAAGAGAGGTTTTTTTTAAATTAAATGGGGATTTTATTTTATTTTATTAAAAGAGAAGATTTTTTTTTAATTAAATAAGACTTGGAATAAAATGATCAATCTTAGAAATGAAATAAATTGAATTTGATCAAGGAAATTGATTTGAATTGATTTAATAAAATATTACAAATCATTGATTCAGAAAATTTGATAAATTGATAAATTGAATAATGGGGGCCCATAGTCTAGGCGACCATTTTTGAGTGCATACATTTGCCCCTCTTTGACTAATGTGTGATTGATTCGGGAACACATGTAGTCAAAGAAAGAAATTGAAGTGTGAGGTCAATTTGGGATCACAAAACAACCCAGATGTGTGGTCGACTCGGGAACACACCAGGACAAAGAATACAAATAAATTTTAACTTGAAAAAGTCGAGGATAAAATTGATAAAATTGAATCAAGGATTGAAATTGATAATTACTGCCCCCTTGTGATCGAAATCGAAATGAGATAGAGGAGAAACAACAAATTGATAAATTTGATCAAATCGAACAAAAGATAAGGTTCTTGATGTAAGATGAAAGATATAAGAATCATAGAACCAAGGTAGATCATTAAGCATGAAATATTATGCCCCAAAGGTGATTTACAAGAAAAGAAGAGGGGAAAAAGAAAATGGAAGATAGCAGTTTGAAAGATATGGAAAGAAATAGAAATAAGAAAAGAAAATGCTCCAAAAATCAATCAACTGTTTAAGATAGAAATTTTGATTGAGATCACAAAAGAAAATAAGGAAATGAAGATCAAAATGTGACCACAATTGATTAAATGTCCACAATAAAGATGAAAGGAGAACCCTCTCAAACGCATAATGCAACCTAAAAATGCAAACTAACATGAAGTCTAATAATGCAACCTACATGAAATGCAATGGTGTGCTTGCAAAAGAGCAACTGTAACATAGGATTTTGTGTTCATCATTCATTAGAGAATGTAAAAGAACTTATTTTCATCATTGGGCCATTATTAATGGACATCGAAAAATCACACAATCATCACTAGTTACAAATGCAACTATGAAGATATGAATGTGATTTATATTGGATTGAAATGTGGAAAGATTCTAACATAAGCATCAAAGAAATAAAGGTCAAGATGACTTTGATGTTAGCTTACCCAATTTAATATAGAAAAACTATGCTCGCATCAAGGCATAGATGCCAAGATGACTATAAGAATGGTTGTGCAAAAACAATCAAGGATGATGTCTCAAATCTCCTAAGTGTTTCAAGGGGACAACAAAAGACACTCTAGAGTTCAAGACCACACCCACAAGAAAAAAAATAAAAATAAATAAAAACATGTCTCATGCCCCAAGTCTTCTAGCGATGCATCATGGAGAGACTTATCAAACTAAGACACTCAACAAAAATCAATAACAGTTAGTACACAGAGAAAAAAAATCATGACATAAGTCAAGCATTAAGTGTTGCGTTTAAAAATTTAAGTGTGTTAACTGATACTGAGTTCTGAGGACAAGGATCAAATGCTTGCGGGAAGGTAAGATCACATGATGATACTGGGTAAGACCAAACCAATAAGTGTTGAAAAACACTCGATGTCAATGGGTGTTGAAAAACACCATTTGCGAGGTGTCCTAAAGACTCACACATCTAAGAAACCAAAGCTAACATAGTTATGCCCCCTAGACAAAGACCAATTCCAAACCAAGGTAACAAGGACAAGGCATGGTGGAGAAAGGCTAAGTGTCGAGGACATGTGCTAAGAAACAGGGGTGCAAAGGCCTCAAGTAGCGCCCGTTTCCAGGTTTCCACCACTTGGATTTTTTATTTTTTATTTTATTTTTTTTAGAACTTTTTATAATTTTTTTGTATTTTTGGAATATATAATTTTTTTGAAGATACATCAAAGTGCCCTTTGCTAGGTTGTCACTAAGATGATCATTTTTTCAGGACATTTTTCAATTTTTAGAATTTTTACAATATATCATTTTTTTGGATTTTTTAAATATATCAATTTTTTTGAATTTTTTTAAAATATATCAATTTTTTTAAAGTAGCCTAATCCAAATAGGACCAACCTAGGGAGACTATAAATAATGGGATAACAAAGTTATTCGATCGTAAAGTCTCAACTCAAGAACTCAGATTTTGTTCATTTTAAATATCCAACTAGATGTATCAATAGATTCTTTATCATAAACC
This sequence comes from Cupressus sempervirens, assembly GCA_028749045.1. Taxonomy (NCBI): domain Eukaryota; kingdom Viridiplantae; phylum Streptophyta; class Pinopsida; order Cupressales; family Cupressaceae; genus Cupressus; species Cupressus sempervirens. The sequence continues at coordinate 66,583,444 of CM053783.1, forward strand.
AAGCACGCAAGATAGAAAATAGGGATTTCAAGCAAACAGTCTTCAAGCAATGAACAAGGGGCAAAGCAACCTTGCGCATGAGCAATCAAGTGACTTAGTTTATGTTAATCCCTAGGAGAGCTAATTGTGTATGTTCTCAAAGAGTTTCACAATCATTGCATACATCCCTAGAAAATAAAAGTTGGCCTCTCTAAGGTTTTTAGTAATGGTTTGACTCTACAACTTTTATGATTCACAGGGGTGACCTCGAATCCTGGCACACCGAGGTTTTGACACAGTCTAAGAACTTGATCTTCAAGAGCTGCTAGGGAGATCTGACAACCCACAATGAACCATACCCCATGGAGATTTATTCCACGAGGACATTTATATAGCGATTGTTGCAACCACGGCAGAAGTGGCTATTATCGCTTGAGGTTCCGTCCACAGTTTTCCCTGTATAGGGATTTTCTGCTATGGTTAACCCTCTCTAAAGGTGACCGACTCACAATAGTGGACCACAAGGGGACTTAGCTTTCAGATCCAAGGTTTTGACACCTTTTCACTTTTAGCCCAATCAAAGCAAGCAGATTAATCTGACACGCTAACTAAGATTATTTCAAGATCTATGATATCAACCCCTAGTGATCTATCAACCTCTCCAGAGAAAGGATGCCTCAATCAACAAGTTGAAGATCCATCTATCTAAGAGATTCTCAAAGTATCCTCCCCACCTACAAGGAATCCGTCTTTGAGAGGAGTTTCACTAGGAATTCACTCCCTCAAGATCCATGAATAGTATTCATGGGGCCTAATTACTATGTGTATACAGATGTTAATTTCCCAAAAGCAAATCTATCCAAGAATAATCAAAAAGCACAAGGTGGTACACTTAATGCTTTAACTAATGCAAGGTGAGTCCAACGATGTGGAACACTTAACCCCTCACACAAGCCAAAACAAGTCCACAACTCAAAGATTAGTGAGTTCTAGAAAGTAAAAGAGGTTTGCCAAGTGGAGCACTTAACGCTTCTATCCTGTAGACCCCTCCCCTTTAATGTGGCACTGATCTTGCAACCACGGGGTGGAATGAGGGGCCGGCGGATTCAGCGAGTCCAATAACCCAATATAGCTATCTAAATCTATCACTAATAATCAAGCTTGCTAAATAAAAATAAATGGAGATTACAACCTAGTATCAATCATGCATGTGTTTGAAAAATAAAAGCATAAGAAAAACACACAAGCTAGACACATGAGAGGTTCATTTTAAAGTTCCAAATCAAAGTGTTATCAGCAAAAGAAGAATACCTAAAGTCCTCGCAACGCGCTTAGTAGATCTTACCTATTTTTAACAACTTTAGCATGTTTTCCAATGAAATCACAAATTTCTGCTATGCTATTCCAAAAAAATCAGAAAACACAGAAGAACCCAAAACAGTGAGCAGTTAGCAGAAAAAAACCAGAAAAACACAAAAATCCCTGCAAAAAAAATACGAATAACCTAGTCAACATGATTAGATCTTTTTTTTTGCTATGATTTCGGACCCAAAAATAGAAATGAAAAGAAGATACCCCTGCTAAAAACTAAAGAGCTTCCCAAAAATGTAATAAATTCAAAAAAATCTCTTCATTTGTGCCCTAGGGACCCAATTTTTCAAAACAGACCAGATTCATCAAATCGAGTTTATGATCCTTAATACGGCCTCAAAATTCAAAAAACAAAGAAAGAAACCCCCTTAGAATTCAAAAATATTTTTGAAAATGTAAATTTTTCCAAAACATACGCTGATTTGCGATCAGAAATGGCTTTTTATGAAAAATAAAGAGAAATTCATAACTCACGCAAATCATATCAAAATGCTCTAAAAATCAAAATAAAATATTTTGGACACATACCAAACCCACAAAAAAAAATTTAGAATCAAACTCTAAGTGGTTTAAAAGATATGATTGAATCTTTAAACCAACTAGATTTTTTGCCTACAAACCAATCTATATATGGGTTGGCCTTAAAACTAAAGTGAAAAATTTACAAAAGCACTTGATTAGATCCAATATGCTGCTGTAAAAAATCAGAGATGAAAAATAAAAGCAAATGGAGCTAGAAACTTGATTCAAGCCCCACGGTGGGCGCCAAAAATGTGTGCTAAAATGTTGTCACACTTTTATGAATCATTACATGTAAGAAAACTCAAGAATGAGCCCTCACAAATCGATCCATAGCTCTCTACTCATAGAGTGCAAGGGTTTGCAATGGAGGCCCTCAGTTTGACCTATTTTTGTGCCCATGCAAGTACACCATGAGATGAGAGATTCAAAGAGGAAAAGCAAGAATGCTAGTCTCCATGATCTTCAAATATGCATGAAAATAAGATCTAATCTATGAAAGAAAAATCTAATCTATAAATGCAAGATCTAAGCTAAAAGCCCATGATGGGTGCAAGAGAGAAAAAGACAAGAAAATAGAAGTTCTCCACAAAAAGCTTTTGTATTCAAACTCCTTCAAAAAATTGGCCTTCAAACCTGCAGCATAACAATAGCATAATCATGGGTGTCTAACATGAGGAGAGGGCTCTCCCTTATAAAGGAAATTATGGAGGTGAGAGGCTTCTCACAACCAATATGGGATAATAGAGCTTGATCCATGTGAGACAAAATTCCACCAATGAGAAAAGAGGAGTGGTTGAGGAGAAAGTGGAAAGATAAATCCCACTTAGATCACATTTTTAAGTGTAGAGAAATTAAATAAAAAGAATTTATTTTATTTCCTTTTTTCATCAAAAGAGATATTTAAGTGGGATTTTTATTTAATTAAAAGGGAGCAAGTTCTTTTTAATTAAATAGAAGATATTTAATTAAATTAAAAGAGAGGTTTTTCTCTTAATTAATTAAATGTGGATGAACTGTTTAATTAAAAGAGAGGTTTTTTTTAAATTAAATGGGGATTTTATTTTATTTTATTAAAAGAGAAGATTTTCTTTTAATTAAATAAGACTTGGAATAAAATGATCAATCTTAGAAATGAAATAAATCGAATTTGATCAAGGAAATTGATTTGAATTGATTTAATAAAATATTACAAACCATTAATTCAAAAAATTTGATAAATTGATAAATTGAATAATGGGGGCCCATAGTCTAGGTGACCATTTTTGGGTGCATACAGTGACAAGCCTCCCACCTCCACAATTAATTATATAATGAGCTCTCTCCTTCTCATTTGAGGAATATTAGTTGCTATAGTATTGTTATGCTACCAGTTTGTAGAGCAATTTTGGAAGAGTTTGAGCCTTAGGGTTAGGACATTGGAGCTTCATTGTAACTTCTCTCTTCTTGTCTTCATCTCTTGTGCATCCATGGCTTCCATCATCATGCTTCATCCTTGCATTTTCATATCAGCTTAGAGTCATATTTGCTTTCATAGATTAATTTTGCATTGTTATTTCCTTTCATAGATTAGATTTCCTTTCTAGCATTGCTTTGTATTGTTATCATTTATATTAATTTGCATCTTCATTTGCATTCATATTTGATGATCATGGAGACTAGAACTCTTTCTTTTTCTCTTTGAATCTCTCATTTTATGGTGTACTTGCATGGGCACAAACTAGGTCAAACTAAGGGCCTCCTTTACAAACCCTTGCACTCCATGAATAGAGAGCTGTGAGTCACCATTTGAGACTTCATTCTTCAGTAATCTTGGATATAATGGCTCATAGAAGTGTGTCAACATTTTAGCCCACATTATTAACCATAGTTTCATAACTTTCAACACTTGGTAGACTAAGATCTAACTCCATCTTTAAATGGAACAAAATTTCTACCTCTTTCCTTAGTGTTGATAATCACTGAATAGAGAAAACCATTCTTATCACTTAAATTTCATGAAAGGGAAACTTGTGAAAAGTAAAATACCTTAAGTGTTGATGCCTGAAACTCCTTCACACTATTCATCAAAACCATGTAGATCTACAACTTCCTTCAAGAGGACAAATGAGATCATAGCTATGATTCACTTTCTAACATTCAAATTCTTAGAACAACAGATGCACACAACACTTAAACTTACATCAACAATAGATAATTCCTTTTCCAAGAACCACTATCAAGAGCTTCAGCTCTTCCACACAAGCTGAAAGTCCTCCAAAAAAATTAACATGAAATTAACTAGGATACACTGGTACAGAGATATAGAGTCATCACTCACACTTATGAGAAAAAAAACATAAGTTGTCACATGAAAAACCTAAATCAGACTTTCAATTTATAGAAAATATGCAAATCATAAAACCACTCTTCGAGATTTACAAATTGGAAATAAGAACAAACATTTTTGTTCATTCTTGACTCTGAACTTTTACAACATCACTTTGCAACAAAACCTAGTCAAACTAATTGATGATGAATCACTAGTAATACTAAAATTTACATTCAACCTTCAAACCTACTACTATCCTAGATAAAACATTATTGGGAGACATGAAACTTTATCAAAGAGAAGGAAAATATCTCACAACCTTGCTATTGTAGAAAAAATTTCACACTCAATTCTTCTAACTATATTGGATCACCTTTCAAATCCAATACTCCTCAGTAGAGTCACCATTTAGTTGGCTCTTAAATTAATAGTTTTTAAAATAACCCAGTGATAAGAACACATACACCTAGTGGAACATTATTCCCATGTTCAATGCACCCATTCAAACACTAGGCCCAACTATAAGGCTATTTACTCTCCTTCTTCTTCAAGCTCTACAAGACCTAGGCTAGTGGACCTCCAATTCTTTATATGGTACCAATGTCAAAGAATATAACTAAATCTATATAATAGAAAAAAACCATTGAATCTTCTATGCTTATGAAAACAAAATAGACTTGAGATAGGTACTAACATCACGTATGAACTCGACAAGATAAGTGAGGGTAACTCTTTTCAGCTCTTCAACATGAAAGGGAAGAGACATTTGATTAATGATGTTGATTATTAGGAAGACCAAGGTATGCAATAGCAAGAACATGTAATCTCCAAACTAATTAGTCCCTTATCCATTGGGCATAAACTAAATCAGAACATACACATGGATACCCAAAATATACTCATATACTTAGATATCTTATCTATCCACTCACCTTTCAAATAGACATCTATCTTCAAAATGAAAATCATACTTATTATATCCTCTTATGATCCCTACAATTTTCTCAATGCATATCAAGCAATTTACTCGAGTCCTTGACCCAAAAGAAAAATACACAATGGCATACAACTTCAAAGACAAGTTGCAACTAGACAACATGCACCTTGTACATATATCATAGAAAACTATAAACCCACACATTACTTGAGTTCTTGACCCAACAATAAAGTACACAATGGAATAGAACTTTAAAAACAAGTTGCAACTGGACAACATGCACGTTGTACATATATCACAAAAAACTACAAACCCACACAAAGGAGACAAGGTTCATATCGATAATTTTGGTTAAGCTTTGTATTCATTCACTATTAAATTAGGATCCAATTTTCGATCAATTTTGGTCAAATTTTGACCAAGGTTCATCGCTATTTTTCTCATCATAATTTTGACCAAATTGTGGGTTGGTCAAAATTTTGAATAATAAATTGTAGGTTGGTCGAAATTTCAATGAATGTATTCATCAAAATTTTGACCAACCTACAATTCGATCAAAGTATTGATGAGAAAAATAATGATGAACCTTGGTCAAAAATTGGGTCCAAATGTACTAGTGATTTCCTTGGAATCAATACATCAAGTGTATGCAAAAACTCAAAGAATATACTACAAATGATTGTATTAACTAATTGCTCAAAAGACACTACATTGTTGGTCATAGAAGAGAAAACTATGCTGAGGATGGTAGTATCACAGCAATTGAAACCATTTTCAACAAAAACTAGAACCAACGAAGTGGTCACACAACT